>JAODAL010026596.1:0-56484 GCA_025379985.1 Phyllomedusa bahiana | reverse complement strand
TTTTTTTTTTTATTTTATTTTTTTTTTTCTTCTGTTAGGTGTTTCTCACCTGTCCGGGATGCTTGTGTTGCTTGGGGTTGCAGGTCGGCGAAATGTGCCGGGTTTCCCTTGTTTCGTTGGGCAGTAGCGGGCCCATTATGTAAGTTTCGCCTGGTTAGGTTTGTGTCACTTCCTGGAGATGCCGTTCGTTTGGGGGGGCCGTGATGTCTGCTCACACCCCGGGGCCTCCCGGAAGTTGATTCGGTGCCGGGAAAACGAGCAGTTGGAAACAGGTGGTTCATCTTTTTGGGTTTTTATGTTGTTATATTTTACTAACACTGTTGTTCTGCATTTGCAGATAAGGGTGTGTTATCACCTAAAACGCGTCGGATTTTATTGTGGGGCGCTTTGCTAGTCTGTTGGGGACTTGGCTTTTACCCTGTTTACAATAAAGAAAGACAACGTTTTTGTGTTTTTATCTTTTGGGTGGAAGCTATAACCCCGTGATATATACAACATTAATGTCGTTTGTGAGTTGGCGAGATAAGGACAGGGGGGGCAGAAACCTTTGCCTTTACAAATGAAAAGAAAAATATTTTAAAGCAGGAGGGAAGCCGGATTGGCTGGTTGCTAAAAAAGCTATTCAAATTTCCAAGAAGGATGAACATTACGCAAGAGAGAGATTAGTATGGTGTCCCACGCTTCTCCTTGATAAATATGTAAAAAAATTGGCGAACCCCTTTTAGGGGTTAAGGAGCCCGCTGCACCAATTTGATGCGGAGGATATGAAAATTTCAAGGAAAAAAAGGTAGTAATCGTAATAATTACTCTATGGATCTAATGTCTTCCATACAATACCTTCAAAAATTTAAATCGATAAAATTAAAGCAGAAATAACCAAAAGTTGATGAAAAATTCAAGAAAAGGGTTTAAAGAAAAGCATACAAACGGGTCATCGGGAGCTTTAACTCCTATGGGTAAGCTTTAAAATTCAAAATGTTAAAAAAAAATTAAAAAAATTCGAGAGAGATAACAAAATTCTTGTTAAACAGGTATACACGGGCGAGAAACGCTCCGAAATCGCCCAATCCTAGGATAGGAGTAAGAAAAATGCATCTGAAGTAGTAGCGTAGATTCTGAGGGCTCCCAAGCACTGGAGCTCAGCTGAGATCAATCACACGAAAGAACTCTAAAACTACCCGGTTTTTGTAGAAAAAGCAATTCCCCAAACCAGACAGGATTCTGGAGGAGATTGGGCGAAACCCAAGCAGGAAAAGGCCCAGAAAAAGAAAAAATGATCATTTTGAAACAGAGTGTGGGACGGATTTTTGGTTTTTAAATTTTAAACGTCTAAAGAATTAACAAAGGAACAGACCCTTTTTATAGAAAAAGGGACTTAATTTCGTACTACACAAGATTTTACCCTTTTGACTTTAATGTGGACTTTTAAAAGCTCTGTAGTTTAACAGGACAAAGAATTTTTTTTGGGGGAGCATAAAATTTTGTGCTTTAATTAAAGATAGTAAAACCCCTAAAAAAAATGTTAAAAAAAGTAATTTCGTTCCTCCCATTGATAGCCCGTCTTGTGTTTTCCAGAGATTGGTTATCAATGATATTAAAAAACAAGGGGAAAAGAAAAAAGAAAATTCATACCAAAAACCCTGATGTAAAAAGGAGAGGGAGGTGATTAAAGCTAAAAAAGGCAAAACCATTTACCTTTCAAAAAAGGCCCAGAAAAGGGGGGGGGCGCCCCCTGTCATACAGGATACAACACTGAAACTTTAATGAAGTAACGAACACTTGCCGACCCCGGGTTTTTAAAAAAACTAGAAAAGGGGAACCCAACTTGCGAGTTTTAGTAATTTCTTTTTAAAAGAGATTCTTGAAGAAGCTAATTTAAGGTTATTAGGGAAAACTAAAAAAAGAAATGCAAATTTATGCAAAAAACCCTAAAATACCGGGGTTTGTATTTTGAAACCCAAAAGTACATAAGTCTTCACAAACCCCCCCGGACGCCCCCATCGTTGGGTTTTTGGGTCGCTGTTAAAACCTATAGTTTAATACTAGGAACTTTTTTTCAGAAAGGGGTGAAAAAGGGTTTACCATTCACTAAGTGAAGGGGGGAAAATTTTCTGCGTTTATAGAAAAAAATTCCAGACATTTAAAGTTTGTTTATTCGTACATTGGGACATTAGAATTTTTTACAAAAATTCCTATTCCAGGAGGGGTTTACACCCCAAAAAGGGGGCTTTAAAATGAAGTTTCCAAACACTGAGTAATGCCAAGATAAATTTCCCTTTAATGACCTTAGGGAAATTGGTCCTGAAAAAAAAATTATTTTTATCTGGAAATTTGATGTATACTTACAGTGCATGGGACTTCTATGGGGTTCCTGCAGCTCGAGTTATTCAAATCTTCAGGGCCTGCTTTGGGAAAAGACAACACATCTTTGAATTTCCCCTTATGTACACGTGAAGGCTTGGTATCGCTTGTGGACGATGTATTCGCCCTATGGGATGTTTCAAAGAAAATTAACAGAATTTATTAAATTTTTCAAAACCAGTTTACATCCCTTGATTCAGTTTACTGCCCAGAGGGAAAAAGGATGTTATCCATATTTTGGATGTAGAGTCCGAAAAAAAAAAAAAAAATCAAAAAAGGAGTTACTCCCTGACCTTTTTATTAAATTTTCTGAGCGAAATAACTTACTAAACGGGGACAGTTATCATGCACCTTACCACCTTAAAAGGGGATACCTTTTGGTAAAATTTACTAGGGCCAGGAAAATCTCCCTTACGTTGATCTGTATCTAAAGCAGAGAAAAAATATTAGGGGAAAAGATTTGTCGTAGAGGATTTTGACAAAAAAATTGGGGGGAACAAGGGGCAAACAGAAGTAGGGAAAAAGGATCGAAAATCACAAACAAAACTAAGTGGGAAACCCCAAAAAACGGGATACCCAATTTACTTTTAATTAGCAATACGACGGCCAAGGGGAATGTTTAAAAAAATCATTTAAAGCATTGGCACTTTTTAAAAAACGCCGAAAATAAATATGGGGAGTTTTTTTAAAGAAAAGACCAAAATTTATTTTATCGAAAAGGAAGAACAATAGGAAATTCGCATAATGCCCAAACAAAACCCCCCCTTGATGGGCGAAAATTAAAAAACAAAGGTTTTTAGCCCCTCAAAAAAAAGGCACTTTCCCCTTCCCATAACTGTCAAAAATTGCAGTTCCAAAATAAAAGGGCCCCCTATATTTTAAAACCCCATTGTGGACCCCAAAAATATTTATAAAAGGTGCTTTTTCATTTTTGATACGAAAGGCAAATTTTATTTGTTAAAAATGCCCTTGTGCATATATTATGTGGCCAAAATGCCCCCCGGGGCAAAACTTAGACTTAATGCCCTTTTGGGTTTCTAATATTAAAAGGGGTTAGAAAAAAAATTTTGCAAAAAAGGGAAGACAATGAAAAAGAAAAACAATTTGGGAAAGCGTGTAGCCAGGCATTTTTCTGGGTTTGGGGGAACATAAATTTCACAGATTTTGCGGTGGTGTATTTAGGGGAACCCAGGGTAAGCAAGGGGTTTTTAAATTTAGAGACGTGTCCCCTTTGCGGGGGAAAATTGTGGATATTTGATCTGAATACATTAGCTCCAGCCGGAATAAAAAAATGAATCGATGGGATTCAAAGTGTTTTAAAAATGAAATTTTTTGTATGTTTTTTAATAGTTTTTTTGTATTATTTTAAATATAGATAGGCTTTTAAAGGTTTGTGATACGTGGGTTCGAAAGTGGAGGAGTCCCCTGAAAAAACGGGCGTTCGCGCCCTTTCCCGCCCGTTGTCCACCTGGATGCCTTTAAAAAGGGCGCTGGAAAAATTTGCGGGGTGCTATGAAAAAAACGCAATTTTTTTGGATGCCTACCCCCGTCCGTGCAGGGAAGGCAAATAACAGTTTTAAAATAAATTTTGGGCTTTTTTTTTTCCCTAATATATATAATAAAAGTCCAAAAAAAAACTTTTCCAAAAAAGAATATTATCTATATGGTTTTGGGGAAAAACCCAAACCCGTCAATGAAGAAAAAACCTAAACAAACCAAGCTCTAAAATTTTTAACCCTTTTTTTTAAAACACCTTAAAAAAATGCGTAGCATTAAATCTTTTCTTAGTCCCAAAAATTTTATTAAAATTTTTACCCCTCTTTCCTACCTTAAAATTCCCACACTTATCCTTAATTAGGGCCAAGTTTTCGTCCCGATTAAAGGGCGGGGCCCAGTCTCTGTGGGGTCACCCTATTTTAAAACAAATGTCCCTATCGACTACCAAAAATGTTGGCCCAAAATATATTTCTATACTGTCTTTAAAAGATTTCATTAAATTTAACAACCAGACACGTATTTAAATATTCCTTTAGAGTTCCCTTTTACCCAAATACTCCAAGAGTCAAAAAAACCCCTGATAAGGAACTGGGGAAATTTTTCCCCTTTTTCCCCAAACCCTTTCAATTAAAGGGCCCAAAAGTTAAATAAAATTTTCCCTTTTAGGAAACCAAAAAAAAAAAAGCAAATTTTTTGCAAAAATCATCTTAAAATACATCAAACCCCTTTTCCTCGAAGCGTTTCCCCACTCCCAAAGCTGCGGGTTCATCAGGAGGATCTCTTTTGGGGGGGCAATTGCATTATCAAGTAGTTGTTTTTTGATAAAAGGGTGTCCCATATCTTGTATTTTCCCCTCTTTTAAAAAGATTCAAAAGTCCCGCTACTTACCCCCGCAGGTTTTCCAACGGCGTTTTTAAAAAGGGTTTCCCGCGCATGCCCCGGAAAACAGCGATTCCATAGCAACCACCTCTCTGGGGCTGGGGCCCGCGTCGGGGAGGGTTTTGATGTTTTTTCAATTTGCCAAAGCGCATGCGCCAAACTGAAAATTTTGGCACCCTGGCAAAAAACCAAACCCCTCAAAATTCGCGTTTCGCCAGCGGGCCCGAACATACAGCCACTGCGCATGCGCCAGTACCTTTCCGGGGAGGGGGAAAATTCGGGGCCGATACGAGTGTGTGTCACAATGCAAAACAACTCTATCCCCCATAATTTTAAAAGGGTTTCTTCAGGGGGGGTGTCCCAAAAATATCTCCCTTTTGGAAAAATTTTTAAAACTGTTTGGGTTATGTTCCTAAACCCTCCCGGCAAAAGATGTGTTGGGTTTTCATAACCCATAAAATTTAAACAAGATTAAACCTTTGCAAGGGGGCAAATATACAGTTTATACAATTATTTTCAAATCTGGGGCGGTTTTAAATGAAAAACCCCAGAATATTCCCCCCGTTTTTATAGTATTGAGCAAATATACCCAAACTTTTTGGGGCGTTAAAAATATCCAACATACGGGCTAAAGATAAGATACTTTTTAAGACATAGAAAAACATCCTTTTTTAAAGCAAAAAAAAAATTTAAAACAATAAGTTTCATTTCAATAATTTTAAAATTTCCGGGATAAAGGGTTTTATAAATCCCAAAGATAATGAAAAATTTCCAAGGGGTATTTTCCCAGATAAACACTATTATTTAAGCCCACCATGTTTCCCAAAAAAAAGTTTGTTATGTATATATTCGATAAAAAAAAGCCCAAATATAAAAGCCCTTAAGACCCCTTGGGTGCATCGTTTTTATTTGACGTCCCCTTGTTTCCTTACAAAGAAAATTTTTTTTCCCCAAAATTTTTCCCCTTTTTTAATGGGTTTAATTTTTCTTCTCCATTTTAAAAAAAAACATCAGCTCAAGGAATCTCCCTCGGGTTTTTTAATTTAAAATGTGCCTGGCTAAAGGGGTAAACACGCCCGTGTCCATGTCCCCTAGATGTTCACCAATACCAGATTTTTTAAATTTTCTTGTCGTCTTTTCCTATATACTGTTTTTCCACAGCAAGTTCACAGATAGGGGCAAAACCCCCCGGGTTTCAGCAGGTTTTAAAAATTCACGGAATCACATTGATTTTTCCTGTCACCGAGCTTTTTAAACTCCTTGGGGCTGACAGACATACTTACAAAATGTGCATTTCCCCATCTAAAAAAAAATTCCCAAAGGGTTTTCGGGTTTTAAACCAAAGTTCCTGTTGGTTTTAGTTTAGTATGATGGCTGGGAATCAGCCCATCTCTCAATGACCTTCCCCTTCTGTATGTCACTTGGGTTTTTAGAGAGACAATCAGTAGTTTTTTTCAAGATGCAAATATACCCAATGTTTCGCAAAAATTTCCCCTCACATCATTGTTTCTGTTGTATATGTGCCCATTATCCTAAAGTGGTTCTTTTTTTAAATTTCTTGGGGCCTCTCGGGTTTAAAAGATGGGTTCCCGTCACTCCCCAAGGCCCTTCTTTTAAAAGCTGGTTTCAACAAATGCGGGGATATCCTTTTCAGGAACCCATCTTTTAGATCACTTGCCGGGTTTATAAAAGTCTTTTATCCCGGGGCAAATTCCTACGTATTCGTAGGTAAATTTACCTTTGGGTTGCCTTTTTTGAGTTTTCAGGGGTAGAATCCCACCGAAAGGGGGCTTTTAGTAGCCGTTTCCTTCGATGAGTTTCCCGGGTTTTTATATAAAACCCCGTCATCCCTGAAAAACCTCAGATCAAAAAAGCTATTTTAAATTTTTGGGTCTAAATGTAAATTTCAAACCCCAAACTCAGTAGTGTTCAATTTCCCGGATAAATTTTTCTAAAAGACGCCTCCGTGCCCTGCCACAGCACGAAGGGCGATCTATAAAACTGCCCCCCGTATAGAATCCGGGTTTGGGAAATCCCTCCCTTCCCCCTCCCCAACCCCCAGGGCCCCCCCCAAAAAAGCCCCGGAAAAAGATTTGCATATGTGGGAGGCATGGGCTTTTCCCCTGGGAGTACCCTGGGGTGGTGGAAAACCCCGGGTCCGAAGGGAAATAAATTTTGGGTAAGTATAAAAATTTCCCAAAGTTTTAAGAACCATTTTATTTTGTTTTTCAAAAATTTTCTCCCCCTCATTCCAAGGGGAAAAATTTAACGGCATGGAGGCCCAGTTTGGGGGGAATATTTTTATAAAAGTGCCTCCACATCCCCTGAGGACAACCCAAAAAATCCTTTTCGATGTTTTTTCCCCCCCAAAATCTTTAGGAGGTCAGCGTTTTCTTCAGGTTGAGGGAAAAGGGGTTTTTTTGGGTTTAAATTTTTATTAAAATAGATTTTTGATGCGTATGCATCTTTTTATGGGTATATATTAAAAGATTATTTTAGAGCTTTTTGTTTTTGGATTTTTCTTCAGTGACTGGTATGATATTTAATAAACAAAATTTTTTTAATTCAAAATAACCCCAAATTTACTACAAGCCATTCGAAAGTATGGGGTTGAAGATCCCCTAGTGCAGGGTATTGTGGATAGGCATAGAGTCATTATATCCACCGGAACCACAACGTGAAGAGGTTATATTCTCTACACACATAAAGAAAACCTCTAATACCAGAATGGAGAGGAGATTGGAGAGGTTATATTTTATACACACATAGAGAACCTCTAATACCAGAATGGAGAGGAGATGGGAGAGGTTATATTCTCTGCCCCACACATTTGAGAACCCTCTTATACCAGAATGGAGAGGAAAATGGGAAAACGTTATATTTTCTGCACACACATAGAGAACCTCTAATACCAGAATGGAGAGGAGATGGGAGAGGTTATATTCTCTGCCACACACATGGGGACCTCTTTAAAACCAGAATGGAGAGGAGATGGGAGAGGTTTATATTTCTCTACACACACATTTGAGAACCTCTAATACCAGATGGAGAGGAGATGGGATGAGGTTATATTCTCCTGCACACATAGAGAACCCCTAAAACCAGAATGGAGAGGAGATGGGGGAGCTTATATTCTCTGCACACACAAAAGAGAACCCTTTAAAACCAGAATGGAGAGGAGATGGGAGAGGTTATATTCATGCCCCACACATAGAGAACCTCTAATACCAGAATGGAGAGGAGGTGGGGGAGGTTATATTCTCTACACAACACATAGAGAACCTCTAATACCAAGAATGGGAGGAGATGGGAGAGGTTATATTCTCTACACATATAGAGAACCTCTAATACCGGAATAGAGAGGAGATGGGAGAGGTTATATTCTCTACACACACATAGAGAACCTCTAATACCAGAATTGCGAGGGGATGGGAGAGGTTATATTACCTACTCTCTTAGTGAACATCTAATACCAGAATGGAGAGGAGATGGGAGAGGTTATATTCTCTGCACACAAATAGAACAACTAAAAAAAGAATTGAGAGCAGATGTGAGAGCGTATATTCTCTAAACACACATAGAGAACCTCTATTACCAGAATGGAGAGAAGATGGTTGAGGTTATATTCTTTACACACATAGAGAACCTCTCAGATCTTATAGGTTGTTTCATTCACCGTCAAAACTATCAATTTGGAAATTAGGATTTGTCAGTGCAATTTTTATGCAGTGTTTTGTCAGTCAAAAAAAAAGTTTTTCATTTAGTTTTGTAGTTAAATTCGGGAATAAAGTCAAAAGGACTGAATATTTGGAAAGCAAGGACTGATACTTCTCTGTCTTGTTGTATTTACTTCTGGCTGTTACTAAAAAATGTAAATGCCTGTCTAATATGTGTGTAAAAGAAGTCTAAAAATCTTGGACGAGCTCTTCAGTGACAAAACTTTAGTAGTTTAGAAACTGCATTGATATTAGGGCTCCTAAGAAATATACAGATTTCACAATTTTCTTAATGTTATTTAAGTGACCCCGCTGAACATTGCTGTGACCTCTGTGCCTTGTCCATGACCTCCCTATCTGTAGATGTAGAGCAGCAGGTTGTATTGAGAGCCAGAAGTGGATGCGGCGAGATAGAGTGATCAGTCCTTGCTTTTAACTGTTCATTGCTTTTGACTTTATTCACAAGTTTTTCTCCAAAACTAAATGAAAAACTATTTTTAAAAACTATTTTTTGATTGACAAAACACTGCGTAAAGTGATCCTAAACCAGACTGATCATCTTCATAACCTGATAAATTCAGTTTGGAGCTGATTTAGGAGCTGAGTCTGCTCTATACATGCCAGGTGCTGGCTACTACAGCCGATAGCCAGTGGCAATGTTTGGGATCGGAGGTAGCTTTATGCTTGGCATTGAGATGTCCTGGTCTATAGCATGGCAGGTAGTCAACTCCATAGGGTTTTCCATTTGAGCAATGCTGTAAGAGGGAACTGACAAGATGACAAGTGCAATGTACAACTGATACTTATTCAAGGGGAGGGACGGTAATTATAATAAGAAAAATAAAAGATTTAAAATATATAAAACTAAATAAAAACACATTCTGGTTCATACAATCTTTTTTTTATTTTGTGAAATTTTAGAGCAATTTGCCAATTTCAAAGTTCAAAACTTTTTGTGTGTAAGAGTGATAGTTATACCATACAAAAGTGTTAAAGACTACTGTGTTTTTCCAAAAATAATACAGGGGACATATATTATTTTCATTTCCAAAAAAGGGCCAGGGATTATTTTTCAACACAGGGGATGCAGACACCGCATGCTGGGACATTCAGTTCCTTGGCAGCTGTTGTGGAACTAAAAGTACCAGCATGTATATACACTCAAAGCTTGGTTAGGCTGTGCACATCACAAATATATTTTGAAAAACGTAGGCATAGGTGCACATGACAAGGCAATAGCAATACGTCTAATACAAATATCAGTGGCACACTAAAAACTAAGTAAAACATCAAGGTATATAGGAATAAATTTTAAAATGCATTACTGCTAAGGAAAATTGAAAACCTGGGATAAATTAGTTTGCAATTTTTGATCAAAAAATGTTTAAGCTCACCTCCCAAAGCGTCAAGGGGATCCCAACACAGGTGAGTCCCTAGCACTAACATGTTACCTCACTAGGAGTCCATTCAGACTACAACATTTAAGGGAGTGATAGGAACTTACTACTGAAAATTTCCCTGCACTGGTTTAAAAAAAGGTAGGCAGAGTGCAGCAAGCCAATGGGGTTGCCCATTCCCCAAATAACCTACAAAGCTTGGTTAGGCTGTGCACATCACAAATATATTATGAAAAACGTAGGCATAGGTGCACACTGACAAGGCAATAGCATACGTCTAATACAAATATCAGTGGCACACTAAAAACTAAGTAAAACATCAAGGTATATAGGAATATTTTAAAATGCATTACTGCTAAGGAAATATGAAAACCTGGGATACTTGTTTGCAATTTTTGATCAAAAAATGTTTAAGCTCAACCTCCCAAAGCGTCAGGGATCCCAGCACAGGTGGGGTCCCTAACACTAATATGTTACCCATAGAGTCCATTCAGACTACAACATTCAGGGAGTGATAAGGAACTACTACTGAATTACCCCGCACTGGTTTTAAAATAGGTAGGCGGAGTGCAGCAAGCCAATGGGGTTGCCATTCCCCAAATAAACTACAAAGCTTGGTTAGGCTGTGCACATCACAAATATATTTTGAAAAATGTAGGCATAGGTTTCACCTGACAAGGGAATAGCATTACGTTTTAATAAAAAATATCAGTGGCGCACTAAAAACTAAGTAAAACATCAAAGGTATATAGGGAAAATTTGAAAATGCATTACTGCTAAGGAAAGTATGAAAACCTGGGATACTTAGTTTGCAATTTTTGATCAAAAATGTTTAAAACTCACCTCCCAAAGCGTCAGGGGATCCCAGTTACAGGTGAGTCCCTAACACTAACTGTTCCTCACTAGGAGTCCATTCAGGGCTACAAACATCTCAGGGAGTGATAGGAACTTACTACTGAATTACCCTGCACTGGTTTAAAAGAGGTAGGCGGAGTGCAGCAAGCCAATGGGGGTTTCCATTCCCCCAAATAAAACTACAAAGCTTGGTTAGGCTGTGCACATCACAAATATATTTTGAAAACGTAGGCATAGGTGCCATGACAAGGCAATATGCATATGTCTAATAAAAAATATCTGTGGCACACTAAAAACTAAGTTAAACCATCAAGGTATAAAAGGAATATTTGAAAATGCATTACTGCTAAGGAAAATATGAAAACCTGGGATACTTAGTTTGCAATTTTTGATCAAAAAATGTTTAAGCTCACCTCCCAAAGCGTCAAGGGGATTCCAGTACAGGTGAGTCCCTAACACTAACATGTTACCTCACTAGGAGTCCATTCAGACTACAACATCTCAGGGAGTGATAGGAACTTACTACTGAATTACCCTGCACTGATTTAAAAAGAGGTAGGCGGAGTGCAGCAAGCCAATGGGGTTGCCATTCCCCAAATAAACTACAAAGCTTGGTTAGTCATACACCTCATGGTTTTTGACTAAAGGGCATGCATTGTGTCTATCTATCTGTATATATATATATATATATATATATATATATATATATATATATATATATATATATATATATATATATATATATATATTGTGGCAGAGCGACTACAGGTAGTTGCCTGTTTCTGCCACTAGGCGGAGTTATACCGGAGATGTATAAGCACAACATGCCACCACGGGTACCTGGCCTTGGTGGGATAGGAGCCAGCCGTATGTTTTGTCAGCCACACTACGTGGTTGTCCGATGTTTATTTTGTTTGTTCTGGGTCGGCTCTTATCGGGAGTAGACAACGTGTCGGATGGGTGTCCACTCCCCATGTTCCAGACCATGTTTTGCATAGGGCTATGGATTCCTATAAAAGGCCTAGGCCTGCAGGTGTACACGGGATGTGGTTTGCTATCTGGAAGTGAAGCAGCAGAAGAGCTAAGGAGAGTACTCTGGCCCCCAGAGGCTTGAGGGAAGTTGAGGGAAGCCTTTACAGTTTGGTGACTGTACTGAGGTGCATTGGTGGTACTAGACGCTAGGTCCAATCCACGTATAAAATGAGACTAACATTGTGTCTAGTCAGTGGCTTGATGGCCTAGGATTTTTGTTTTTTATGCTCCTGTCTCTTAATAAAGCTGGTGGAGGCCAGTGTCAAACTAAAACCTGTGTCTGAGTACCATTCCACCTACGAAATATGACGATCTCCGAAGCCCAGTGTGACCAAGATGGCATCCAAGCATGAGCGAGGCGTTACAATATCTATATATATATATTGCTCTGGGATCGCTGTTCTGGTTAAACGGTTGGCACTTCAATATATGGCACTCCGATACAGGCTTTCGTTTAAGACTGGCCTCAGCCAGCTTTATTAGACAGGACACAGGAAAACAAACACATAAAACAAACTCCTCGCCAACTGGCCACTGACTAAAGATGTATGCGGGTCCCTTTTATTGGGGTTTCTGGACAAAACGTCCTAAACCAAAAAAAACACAGTAGAAAACAACCCCCAACTTTTACGGGCTTTCCTCAAGGGGGGGTTTAAAAGCCTCTTCCTTGTCTCAGGTTGGGGCCCCAAAATCTTCGGGAAACCCAAAAACCACACCCCCTAACACCTGAAACCCCGGGCCTTTTTTTGGGCCCCCCAGGTACTTTCCCCAAAAGGGTGTTTGGAAAATGCGGGGAACAGTCTCCCCCCAAAAACGCTATGATTTTTTCCCGGGGAAAAGCCAGCCTATATTTAACCCGCATAGCGGGCCATGCTAGATACATTTTTGTCAGCTTTTTTGGATACTAAAACCCAAAATAGCTGTCTTTTCCCATCAAAAAAACAGGCCCTTTCCGGGGGCGCATCGGTAGCAAGGCTTTTACTCCCCCTACTGACAGAAATCTGCGCCCAATTTAAGGTGCAGAAAACAAAAATATTGAAAAATGCACAAAAATTTTAGCAAAAGGGGGAAAAAAAAATCAAACCCCTTTGCTGTTGAGCACTTACTAAAAAAGGCGTTTTCCCTCATTTGCCCCTTTTGTAGTCCGACAATTGGTTTCCACCTTTGGGGGTTACCCCTCCACCCCAGAAGGTAGACTGGAGTACAGCCGACGCCCAGTCACTACCTTATATACAGCGGGAAATCCTGGGAAGTGGACCATGGGGAGTAAGAAACCCACCCTCCCTCTATCCCTTTATCCCCAAATTTAAAAGCCCCGGCCCCCGGGAATGACGGGAAAAGTAGAGATGGGCAAATTTTTCCCGAAATTCTTTTATTTTCACTTCGCCAAATTTTCGGCAAAAAAAAACCCTTAGTTCCGAATTATTTCCCGGCCATAAAATCACTTTAAAAAAAACCCAGCTTTTTTTCCAGGTTTTGCACAACCCTGCAGGGTGCTGAAAGAAAAATGGTCCCCATTTTTAAAAATTTTGCGAGGGAGTTTTGGTTTTGGGTCTTCATACAATGTTTGTTTTTTTATTTAGGGACCGCAGATGACTCCCCGCCGCTTTTTAAATCTCCACTATAAAATTCCCTGGGCACTTAAGAGGGCAAAACTGCCCAAAAAAACTCAAGCGGGAATGAAAGCCTGTTAAAGTCATGCCAGCGAAAGCGGGAAAAAAAAAACCTGAGAGCTCAGGGGGGGCAACATAAAGGAAGAGTGTGGAGGATTGGCCCGGCAGCCAAAAACAGCGAGGGCCCCCAGCAGGGCACAATGACTTTTCTGGAGGGTGGGCCAAAAAAGGAGGAACCACAGAATGGCACAATGACTGAGAACGAGGTCACGGGGGCCCAGCAGCATGGGGTTTCAGGCAGTGGCACAATGACATGCTAAAAGGTGGAAAAACAGGGGAGGGAAGCCACAAAAGGGCCCCAATAAATGAGGCAGGGGTCACGGCCGGCACAGTTTTTGGGTCAGGCAGGGGCCCCAAAATTGAAACGGGTTTTGGAGGACAGGCAGCAGCACAGCAGCAGCATGAGGTAAAGAAAATTTCCCAAAATTTGACACGTGTGGGGGAAACCGGGAAAGCGCCCCCAGCAGCGCATGGGGTGGGGCCAGGGCACAATGCATTCTGGAGGGGGGCCCAAAAACAGGGGGGAAGCCAAAAGAATGGCAAAATGACTAAAGAGCGGAGGCCCACGGCCGGCAGCAGATGGGGTCAGGCAGTGGCAAAAAGGGCTTTTCGGGAAAAGGGGCCCGAAAAGGAGGAAGCCCACAAATGGACAAAGACAAAGGGAGCTTTTTGGTCAGGGCCCGGCAGCAGTTTGATTTTCGCGTGGCACAAATGAAACAGTTGGAGGACACGGGCAGCGGGCCCCCAGCACAGCATGAGGTAAAGAAAAGGTGAAAAATTTAAACCCCGGGGGGAGGACACGGCAGCAGCCACAGCAGCATTTTTGAGGTCGGGAAAGTGGCCCCAATGACACAGTGTGGGGGAACAGGGCCCAGCAGCCCCCAGCACCCAGCATAGGTCAGACTGTGGCAAAATGACATTCTGGAGGGGGCCCCAAAAAAGGAGGAAGCCCGAGGGGCACAATGGACTGAGAGCAAGGTTCAGGGGCCGCAGAGCATGGGTAGGCAGGGGCCCAAAATTTTAAACACAGGTGGAGGGACAGGGCCCAGCACCCCAAGGACCCAGAAAGGGGGTCAGAAAAGGGGAACAAATTGAAAAATTTTCTGGAGGGGGGCCCAAAAAAAAAGGAGGGGGCCCCACAGAGGGGCACAATAAACAGAGATTTGAGGTGACGGGGGGCGGGGAGCAACAGCAGGGAGGTCAGAGGGGGCCCACTGAGAAAAAGAGTTTTTGAGGTGGGGGGGCCAATACCAGTCCCGGGAAAAGGGAGGGGTGGGGGCAGAGGGGAAAAACCTGGCACAGATGTGGGCCCATCAGGGGGGTTGGGGGCCCTTCAAAGAATAGGGGGCTAGGCGGTTTAATTTTTAAAAACCCAGACTGACGCCAAAGGGCTTTGGTTGTAAAAACCCCTGGCCGATCCAGGGCCTGTTTCCCATTTGAAAAAGGGGCCCCGGTCTTTTCCACTTTCCCCCGGTGGGAGGGGGGGGTTTTCCCTCCTTGGGGTAACGAGGGCCCCTTTCCCCACTGAACCCCCACTCTGTTTTGCCACCAACCTTGGCCCCGGGAAGGACACCCTTCCCCAAACTGAAAACTCGGCAATTTGCTGGGCCCAAAACCCCCCCATTTTTGGCTGCCCCGGGAAAGTTAAAGGATTCTTCAAAATGAGGTGGCAAAAGTGCTGCCCAAGTAGGCCCAACCTTTTTGGTTCAGGGACTCTCCGGTCCGGGCTGCGGGGCTGCTGGCGACTGCCCTCCCATAGGCGGGTGGGAAAACCCGGCCTCATAAATTAAACTCCAGATTTTGGGGTTATATACTGATAAATTTTGGGTTAACTGCCCCCTACCCCCCCCACCTTCCCCCCACCCGGGCCGCCGGGCAGTAGTAGTGACGCTGGGAAAAACCCCCCCAACAGACCTGTAAAGAGGAGGGACGTTTCCCGAAACAAGGCAGGGGGCCAATGTTTTACGGAGGTTTTCCCTTTTGTATTTTAATTTGGGTTTCCCCCCTTTCTCAAAGCTGGGGAAAAGGCCCCCACATTTTGGCCCGGTAGCGAGGGTCCAATGGGTGGAGAGCCAGAAGGATCCCTCTGCCGGATGTTGACTTTTCGATTTTCATTTGCCAGGCAAAAAGCATGCTGCGGGCCACCCGCACAAGTGACCCCGGGGGGTTCCCTGCCTCCATTTCCATTTTTATACTGCCCCCGGTGTTTTGGGGGCCCCAATCTGCCTCGCCCTTCCTTTTCTCCATCCACCCCCTCCGTTTCCTGCTCCTCCTCTCTTGTAACCTGGGTGGGAAAAATCCATCATTTCACAAGAAAATTTGTTCGGGCCCCAAGGGTCCTCCCCTCCTCCTGTTCTCCTTTTTTCATCCCCTCCAAACTAAATGTGGCCACGAGATGTATTCGCCAAGGGTCCCCCAGTCCCCCCCCCAAGTTTTTTTCCTTCAGCATTTTGTTCCAGGACATGAAGCAGGGAATGACTTTTAATTCATCCGGTTATTGGCGACTGTTAAATAACTTTCCCCTCCCTCGAATGGCCCTTTAACAAAGGGGCAGGTGTCACGCATGAGCTGCCATTTGGCTGACATCAAATTTTAAAACGGGGGAGTACTTCGGCCCTGCCGGGAAACATCAAAAAAAATCGTTTTATTCCCCCTTTTTTTCATACAGTGGGTCCAAAAATTGTGCAGGGGGAAAATTCCAGCGGGGGGGAAAAACATGCTTTATCAAAAGTGTTTTGGGGGAAAGGAGGCCGTTCGGGCCGGCGCAACCCCGAGGGGGGGTGTTCCAGCCCTTTGTAGGAATGGATGAAGTGCATGCACAGTTTCATGGCCTTTTTCAGAATTTTTCTGAAGATCGGGGGAAAAACCCTTCGGGAAAACCTTTTACAACCAGTTTGAACACTGCGCCCATGCAGGGGGGCATGGACCATCCCTCCTCGGTGCAGCGGGAACCATGTTCCCCCCAATTTCCCCTCACCTGGTTCCCGTTTTGCAGTTGGGGGGCCAGAAAAAAACCCCCGCCACACACCGTTTTCCCTTGCTGCATGACGGGGAAAGCATTTTTCCTCCCCTGTGTGACTTCGTTCCCCTAGGCAAGCCGGGGTTGTAAAAACTGTGGACACCGTTTGGGCCCTACAAAATGTGGTATGATGGAGCTTTTAAATTTGTGGAGGCTGAATGGTGGGGGTTTGGTTGGAGGAGGAGGAGGAGGGGACTTTGGGCGCGGGTTAAAGCAGTTTTGGTTTGCTCCTGTCCAAGTTGTTGGTGGGGCCGGGGCGGGAAGAAAATTTTCACCCATTTGGGCCGTAAAAGGAAAATTAAATGGCCCCCCTTAGTTACAGACCATCGTCCGCGCTGCCGTGACCTTGAAACCCCAAACCCCGATAAGCTAAAGGACTGCCCCAACCCTTTTTCCCTACATTTTTAAATGAAGTGCTAGGAACGGGCCCTTTTTTGGAAAAAGGGAAATTACGGCATTAAACTCCCATTCGGCTCGGCAAAAAAGCCATTAGTTCTTCTGAAGGGTGCAAGTCCCCTTTGGGGAAAAGGGAAAGGGGCCCTGCAGAAACCAAACAACTTAAAAGGGGAACGGTCACCCTCCCTCCCACCTTAGGTTGGTTGGACCTTTCGTTGCTCTTTGCAATCGCCTCCCCTAAAGGGACTGCTGGGGGGCCTTGAGTAGGGGGAGGAGCAGGGGCATCTGGCCGGGGGGGAGATGTCAAAGGAAACGTTTCCCTTTGCAAGGGGGTTTGGGACCCTTTTGACGGGGCGGCAATGGGAATTGCGTCCCAAATGGGGTGAGGGGCCCCTGCTGCTGCTTTTTGCTGCGGCGGCACGGATGGACCCCCAAACATCTGAGCCACGTTTCTCCCGGGGCCCCCGGAGGGTGACGCTAAAGTGTTGACCAGGGCCTTTGTGCCAACGTTAGCCCCCTGGTAAACGCTTCATTTTTCTGTTTAAACAGATTCAATATCCCCATATTGGGTTTCCTTTTCCCCGGGTTTGGCCCTTAGCAAAAAAAATTGGCCACACCGCCGAGTATGGATTTTACCCCAGCCCCCCGCCCTAAAGTAAATTACTGCCGCCGCGCCCCCGCTGGGGCCCCCTGTGCCGCAAATTTTTTTCTTGGACCCCCAAAAAGCGGGTTTTTTACCCCTTTTGGCCACTTGGCTCCCTCCCCTAAAACACTGCTGCTACCCCGGCTGCCCTTCCTTGGCCACACGAAAAAATTGCGGGCTGCGCCCCTGCCTGCCCGCGAAACGACGCCCTCTTCCCCCTGACATGAAAAAGCCCTTCCCTCACCCCCCTCCCAAGTGGGGTTCGGCTACATCTTCATCTATTTTTTTTTTCCCATCTCACTGCGTCCTCATAAACCGGTCTTGGGAATGCAGAGGCTGACCTTCACAACATGACCTCCCATCCCACTCTCCACATCAATACTTTCCCGGGCCTACTGCAAAAAAGGGGGGAATGGGGGCCCCCATTTCTTCGCTGCCAAGTAGGGCTGATTTGCCCCCCTTTAAAATTTTGGGTTTCCCCTTCCTAAATATTGGAAACGGGACCCCCAAAACCCACATAGTAGCTCGGGGTGGGGGGAAAGGGATGGGGACAAAAAGGGCGGGTTTTTTGAGGACGGGTTAGGGCCGCTGCCCCCGCTCCCGCCCATGCCAAACAAAGGGTTGTGTCGGGTTTCCCCACCGACTTTTGGCGGGGGTTTGGGTCGATGTCTTTGGGAGGAAGTTTTGGATAAACCTGTCAAAAATCAAAAACCCCTTTGGGGTTGCTAAAGGAAAACACAAGGGCCCCGCTAGATGACAGCTGGGCATTTTTTTGGCCCTTTCCCCGAGTGACCCTGCTGCGCCCGTCCCCTTGCGTGTGGACCCAACCTGTTCCGGGGAATGTTTGTGCCCTGCCACTCGCAGGTGCAGACCCTGCCTTTCTCTGCTGCCCTTTTTTGGTTTTTTTTAAAAATGTAACAGACACTGTTTGATGTTTGATTTTGGGTTATGAAAAAATATACACCCTGTTTTTGACTCCCAAATGAAAACCCCGTAAAAAAGCTTGGGTAACCCTTGGATTATAAACTGCGCTCCACAAATTTGGGAGGGAAAAAATTTTTCTTGTATGTGTCGTTTAAAAACACTGGTGTTTTACTAAATGGGTTAAAAAACACAAAAAAGGCCCTTTAAATTTAAACCCTTTAACATGAATTTTGGCAAAAGGAAAAATGTATATATTTTGGTCGTTTTAAAAGACGGTTTCTTGGGGTCAGCACAAACCCGCAGAAAAAAACGCTTTTTAAATTTAACCCCCGGATGTTTAAAAAGCCGGGCCAAAAAATTTTGGCCCCACAAATTTTGGGGTCGCTTTGTTTGCGTTTTTAGCAATTGCGTGTTTTTTTACGCCCCACAAAAAGGGTAATAGTTGTAATTAACCTTTGCTTGTGAAATTTGGAAAAGGAAAATTTTTATTTTATTTTGGCGTTGAAAAGACAGTTTATTTGTCGCCAAAACCCGCAAAACAAAAGCTTTAATTAACCCTGGATGAAAAATTTCGCCAAAAATTTAGAACCCCCCAAAACTAGTAAACTTTTTTTTTAAACATGGGTTTCAATTTCGTGTTTTCACCCAACCCCCAAAAAGAATTTCAGTTGTAAATTTAAACCCTTTTCTTTGGAAAATTAGGCTACAGGAAAAAAATGTATATAATTTTGGGAGTGAAAAAGACGGTTTAAATTTTTGTCACCCCACCAGCAAAAAAAATCTTTTTTAAATTTTAACCCCTTTGGGTGTAAATTGCGCCAAAGAAAATTGGGGCCCCCCCAAAACTAGTAGTTTGTAGCCCTGTTTCAATTGCTTGGGTTTTCTACGCCACACAAAAAAGAGATACAGTTTTAATTTTAAACCCTTTTTCTTTTGAATTAGGCTTTCCGGAAAAAAAGGGATATATTTTGGCGTTTTTTAAAAAGGCGGTTTTCTTGGGGTCACACACCCGCCAAAAAAAACGCTTTTTTTAAACCCCCGGAAGTAAATTTTCGCCCCCAAAAGGGAATTTTAGGGCCCCCACAAAATACTAGCTTTGGAAACGCGTTTTTCAAAAGGGGTGTTTTTCTACGCCCCCACAACAAGAGTTTAAAAGTTTAATTTAAACCTTTTTTCCCTTTTGAATTAGGCTACCCGGAAAAATGTTTAAAATTTGGGGGTTAAAAAAGACGGTTTTAATTTTTTTTCAGGGACACCAAAAAAAAACGGCTTTTAAATTTAACCCCCGGGTGTAAATTTTGGCGCCAAAGAATTTTAGCCGCACCCAAAATAGGGAGCTTTTTAGCGGTTTTCAATTGCGTGTTTTCTCCGGGCCCCACAAAAAGAGTATACAGTTGTAATTATCCCTTTTCCCTTTTGGGAAATTTTTGGAAAAGGAAAAATTTTATATATTTTGGGGTTTAAAAAGACGGGTTTTTTGGGGGCAGCAAAACCAGCAAAACAACGCCTTTTAAATTTAAACCCCCGGATGTAAAATTGCGCAATTTGAAATTTTAGGGGGCCCAAAAATGAAAGTGGTAATTTTTTATTGTTTAAAAAAGGGTGTTTCTTTAAAATGAATTTCAACAGGAACTGGCCCAGATCCCCCCTTGGGGAATTTAATTTTATATGCAGTGCAGTGGGACGCCCCTGGGGTTTCAAAATCCAAATACCCCCAAAAAATTAGAATAGAACATTAAGGGAACAGTCTCTGAGACCCAAACTGAGACACCCACAGGGAAAGGAAATTTTAAAAATCAATTCTTCAGTAAAGATATCAAAACCCCGGAAGAAACCTTTTCCCCTTTTCAGTACCCGTGAGAGGGGGTATGAGCTCCCCGCCCTCCCCGTCGGGCTTATATAGTGCCGGGGGACATCACAGAAACCGCCCCGGGCCCCTGAAATTTGGGTTCACCTCTGCACATGTCAGCCCGGCTATCCCTTTTTCCTCCAAGGTTTCTTTTTCCCCCCTTAACCCCCATGTTCTTGCCCGCCATTTTATCAATCAAAAAAACACACCGTTCGCCCCGAAGTTTCCCCCCAAAATTGACTCCCCCCCCCCCGTTTTCCCAACCGAAGGTTTTCCTGAAAAATTTAAAAATAATTCCCCCTTTTTGTTAGAATTTAATTCGCCCATCCTAAAATGGGGAAATCAAACTAACCCTGCAACCCTTAAAAGTATGTCGACAGTCTGTACTCCCACACCTATCAATACTGGCCTTTCCAAATCCAACCCAAGGGTTTCCCTTACCTTGGGGGCATGTTTTCTTGCTTTCTCCAAACATATGCCCAGAACCTTGCTGGGTTTTACACTCCATTGCAGACTTTTCCTGCTGTGGCCATATATATTCCTACCCTCTGCTCAGACTTGTGGGGCAGAGCACTTTGTGCCATAAAGTTATGCACTCGTTACAGTGCTTCTGCATTCACTTGTTGTGACCCAGGGCGATGTTCTACAGAGAAATTAAAGTCCTGTAGAGCCAGGAACCACCGGGTCACCCTTGCATTATTCCCTTTATTTTGTGCCATCCACTTTAGCTGTTTATGGTCCGTGATAATTTTAAAGGCTCTACCTATGAGGTAATAACGCAGCGATTCGATACCCACTTAAGGGCCAGAAACTCTATTTCGACTATGGCATAGTTTTTCTCAGCCGCCGACAACTACCTGCTGAGATATACTACAGGGTGTTCTTCTCCCTCAACAAGCTGTGACAGGACAGCCCCTAAGCCCACCTCAGAAGTGTCTGCCTGGACCAAAAATTCCTTCTGGAAGTTTGGGGCAAAGAGTACTGGTCTCTTGCAGAGTACCTCTTTTAGATTTTTAAAGGCCTGCTCAGCCTCCCGGTTCCACTTGACCACAGTGGACTTGGACCTTTTGGTGAGGTCCGTAAGAGGGGCTGCTATGGAGGCAAAATTGGGCATGAACCTCCTATAGTACCCTGCGATACCTAGAAAAGCCCTGACCTGTTTCTTGGAGAACGGTTGGGGCCCATTACTAATTGCCTCCAGTTTTTCCATTTGGGGCTTGATGACTCCCCTCCTAATTTCATAGCCCAGATAGCAAGCCTCCTCTAGCCCTATCACACACTTATTAGGGTTGGCGGTTAGACCTGCTGCTCTTATAGCGTCTAAGACGGCCTGCACTTTGGTTAGATGGGTCTCCCAATCCATGCTAAAGACAACCATGTCATTCAAATATGTCACCACAGATTTTCTATGGTTCGGCAGGATGATGTACATCATCCTCTGGAATGTGGCAGGCACCCCATGTAAGCCGAAGGGGAGGACAACCTACTGAAAGTGTCCATGTGGGGTAGAAAAGGCCGTTTACTCCGTAGCCTCCTTTGTGAGGGGAACCTGCCAATAGCCCTTGGTCAGGTCTAACGTACATATGTATCTTGCGGGACCTAGCCACTCGACCAACTCATCAACCCGGGGCATCGGGTAGGCATCGAATTTCGATATTTCATTAAGCTTGCGAAAGTCATTGCAAAATCGCAAGCTGCCATCGGGTTTAGGTATGAGCACTATAGGGCTCGACCACCCACTTTTGGATTTTTCGATGACCTCAAGCTCTAGCATCTTTTTTACCTCTTCGGCAATTGCTTGCCTCTGGGCTTCAGGGACCCTATATGGTCTCAAACGGACCTTCTGGCTGGGTTCTGTGATGATGTCATGTTCAATGATTTTAGTGCGGCCTGGCAGATCTGAAAAGACCCGCCTGTTCATTTGTAGGAACTCCCTAGTTTCCTGCTGATGTGCTTTAGACATTGACTCAGAGATACGGACAGGTGGTAACTCTCTATTAGGGCCAACCCTAGGCTCTCTTACTGCCGTAAGACTGTGACTGTCCTTCCAGGGCTTTATTAGGTTGATGTGATATATCTGGTAAGGTTTCCTTCTACCTGGCTGGAATACCTTATAGTTTACCTCACTGACCCGCTCTTTGATCTCACAGTGGCCCTGGGAGCCGCCATTTTGTCAGGAATTTGCTCTCAACTGTGTGCACAAGTACCAGTACCCGGTCACCGGGCTGAAACACTCTGACCATTGCTGACCAGTTATATACCCTTGCCTGGGCCTCTTGCGCCTGCTGCAGGTTCTCTCGCATTATGGGCAGGAAAGCGGCAAATCCTCGGGATAGCGGGTGGCGTACCACTAAGATATGCTGATGTCCTCGGGCTGACTTCGGGAGCGGCCCTACCAGGATCCTCTCAAAGGGGACCTCTATTATTGACAGAGGGATTAGGGGGTTCGGAAAATGGGGCCTGGGGGCATTTATTTGGCACTCTGGGCAAGACTGCAGAAATCTTCATTGCCCTTTAAATCCCTGGCCAGTAGAAGTTTGCGCTCTACCCTCTCCCAGTTTTCTCACGCTAAGTGTCTCCCCAGCGCACGGAGTGGGGCTAGCTCCAACTAAACTGTGCGGACATGTGACCTGGGGACACCAATTACTCCTACCACTCGGTTGGAGTCTTTATTACCACGGTATAAATACATATCATTGTTGACCGCAAAATGTGAGGGTCGACCAGATTCCTCGCCTGGTCCCTGGGGTTTCCCATCTATCACCTTGACGCATTTCCAAGTGTGTTCAAGGTTTGGGTCCCTCCGTTGCTCCATATCAAAGTTCCCTCTGGATATTGTCAAGGAAGCGAACTCGAGCTCAGAGGGATTTTGCTGTGGTTCCCCCACCAGAAAAGACAAGGGAAACCCATCGGGCTCTCCTGGTCCATGTGCCGACACATCACCCTTTACCACTTTATACTTGGCACACCTTTTATTTTCCCACAATTCCCAGAACAGGGGAGAGTCACAGCCTATGAAAGCACTGTGGGGTAGGCTCGCGACGACGGCCACCTCATGTCGTGCGGCCCCGCAGGGAGTCTCTAAGGTGAGTATGGCATTTGGGTAGACTCTGATGTCACCATTGATACAGACCACCCCTATACGGCGGAATCGGAGTTGGTCTGAGGCCACCAGCCTGGTCTGTACCAGGGTCACCAAACTCCCGGAGTCCATGAGGGCTTGTATGGTGTGTCCATTAATATTGACGGTGCACACCCGCCGACTCCCGCCAGTCTCACTCTGCATGGTATATGAGGGCCTTGCGACCTACGCCTTACACCACAGTCCATGGGTTCCCCCAAAGTTGGACAACAGGCTGTGATGTGTCCGGATTCATTACACCGCCAGCAGATAACAGGGCCCCGGGCTCGGGGCAAGAGGTCCCTATTTGGGGTTGGAAACCTTCCCTCCTTGTCACCCAGCCATGATCCCCTCCCCTCAGGGCTTTGATTGTTCCCCTTTTGGGACAGGGAACTGTCTTACTCCGTGGCTGGCAGGTGGATGCTGACATTGGAGGAAATCTCAGTGAACTGTATCGCTCATGATGGAGTCATGCTCGTTCAGGCATTTTGGGATCCGTGTGACCCCCACACCACCCTGTATCCTCATGGGATTGGGCATGCACAATAGCGGTCAACAGTATCAACCCGCTCGGGCTCCTGGGCAGCTGTTAGACACTCGGGCTGCAGCCACTTGTTGGTGAGGTGGAAGAGGTCATACATTTGTGACCGAGCTGGCTTTGCTGGATCGAACTCCCAGGCGTAGACTCTCTGGGCCCAGACCGCCAGAGTAACCTCCAGTCGGGCTAGGATTTCTCCTTTCAGCCTGGTGTAGTCCTTGGCATCTTTAGCCCTCAGGTCGAAGTAAGCCTTTTGTGGTTCGCCGTTAAGAAAGGGGGCCAGGACGTGGGCCCACTGGTTCACTGGGAGCCGCTCTCTCTGCGATCCTCTCAAAGGTGCAGAGATACCCTTCCACCTCATCATCTTGGGTCATCTTACGCAGGACTGGAAGCACCGCTTGCCGGGGTGCGAACTGCCCACCTGCTGAACCCTCTGGCCGAGAAAAAAAAAATAGGTAAGGACCTGGAGCTTCTGCTGTAGAGCCTGGTTCACCTGTCGCTGCTCTTTCATCGCCGCTTGGTGTGTCTGGATAAACAGGCGATTGGTCTCCGCTTGGGCCCATAAGTTCTCCTCATGGGCCTTCTGCTGGCTTGCCGCCATCAGCTGGAGATTGGTTGTTTGTTCCTGGATTTCAGTTTTTTTGGCTTCACCAAGCTCGGTCCATTTTTGAGGTGGGGTCTCCGCTGGTTGGTATGGCCAGTTGCCCCCTTTAAAAATTCCAGGGACATATATTTGGGAAAACCACTTTCACTGCCTGGTCTTCTTTTAAGGGGAAAGCGGGTTCATCTTTAAAAAGTGCCATTTTTTGGCATTTCCTCCACCATATGTTAAGTGGGCCTTGGCACCCACAGCTCTAGGATATACTGCAAAACGTTTTCTCAAGGCTTAGGAGGACAGAGGTGGCAGTAGTTTAAAGGTGCAAAAAAACGGGGTCTTTATTTCCGTTACGTTTGTTATTTGTTTTTGCAGGAAAAAAACAAATTATATTTGCAACATTTGCACAGGGAAACAGCCAAAAAACATAAAAATCCCAAAACTTTCACTCATTTCTGAGCCCACCTTAAACTTAAAAACATTTTGGGTGGAGAAATAAAACTGTTTCAAAAAACCAGGGAGGATTCCTTGGAGAAGATAATTTTTTTCCTTGAAAACTAACACTCTTGGGTTAAATTAATTGGGTTCTAATTTGCAAGTTGGCGAATTTTAACACAAGGGGAGGGAAAGGTTTACTACCTTAAGCTTTAAAAACCACCAATAAAAAAAAACCATCGGGGGTAGGGAAATTTACCCGTACTAAAAAATTTTCTTCTTTGGTTCACACAGTTTCATTCATTTACCCATTTTAAAAAAATTCAAAAAATAACATATCCTTAGGAAAAACATTGGGGACTTATTATTTATTTTAAAAAAGGGTTCCCCAATTTTGGGTCCTATTTCTTTCCCCAAAAATTCCAAAAAAACGTGGGGGGGGTCTATTAGAAGTGGCCCCAAAACAATATTAAAGGGGAGTATTATTGCACCCAGGCCAAACTAGGGGGGACCACAATTATCCAAACCACCAGGAGAGGAAAAGCTCCACAAGGAGTTTTAGGGTAGCTTTTCAATTGTGGAACATCTAAATGTCTTGTTGTTGTTAAAAAAGTATAAAAATAAACTATATCAAATGGGGTGGGGGAATAAAAAAATAAGATCTACTTTCTGTTTACTAAATGAATAAACCATTATTTGAGGGCTTATAACAATCACCTCACTTGCATAAAAATAAAACTTCCTTTGTGATTTTCTGATCTGATTTTGAATTGCCCCCATCCAAAAACAAAAAACAATATTATTTGGGGGACGTATAAACCTGGTCGTGCACACGTTAGGGGGGACTTAAAAAAAAACGGTTTACAATACCTGTGCCAGCGTTAAAAAAAAAGGGGGATTTGGGAAGGCAAAAAGTGTTCGCTCTGACAATTTTAAAAGAAGGGTCCCCACAACAGGGATTTTTTTCCACCTTTTTGAAAATCAACTTTCCTATTGATTTAGTGTTACGATTTAGGAAAAGAACCAAATAAAAATTTTTCCTATTATTTTACAAAAAGGAGGGAGGGGGGGACGTTTTTGGATGTTTCGATTACAAAACAGTATACCCCAAAGGGGGACTTTAATGGGAATTATAGTGGAAATTGGTCCCAAATGATCCTCGGGACCCATTTTTACTCCCATAACTAAACTCTATTACCACTTGGGGGACTAGGGTATTTCCATTTAACATTTTTTTTTAATTTCCGGTTTATGTTTTACTTTTAGAAAAGGGAAGGTCTTTTTTTGTCTGGGGGGGGAGTAGCTTTTCCTTCTTATTTTTTCACACACTTTTTACGATTTTAGGTCTCGGATATATTCAATTTATAGCATTTTTTCGTTTCCCAAAACCTATGTGGTTAGATGGGAAAGGGGATGTTCTTTTTTTCAGGGGCTTAGGAACTTTTAGATTTCCGATAAGAGGTGTGGCGTTTTTTTTTTTTTAACCACCAACCACATTGTTTTTTTGTATGAAAACCGTTTTTTACTGTGGGCGGGCATTCCCTTTCTTTTTTTTTTACCGGGTTACATTTAATCAAGTCTATTATACGGTAGATATAATGCATATTTATACATTTTATTCTTTTTTTTTTCCTTGTTATAAATAGTTTAAGTGTAATAGAATTCCCCAATGGTAAATTTTTATCTTCCACAGGAGCGATTGGTGTTTAACATTGTTTCTTCAGTCCAAGGGAGATCGCTTCTTGTGTGTATTTGTGTTTTTGCTCTTGGGCATGGTCCCCAAGTATTTTAAAGGCCCGTGACTTCAGTGTATTTCATTTGTTAAGCAGATATTTAAGCCTTTTTTGTTTATTTATTGTATTAAATCAATTTGTTTCGTGTTTTTAACCTTTATTCTATTTTTCTGTAATTTGCACCTAAAAAAATATATCAGAATGAAAATTTTTTTTCCCGCCGGGGAGAGGGGAGGCCCCAATTGGACCCTTAGCTGGGGTACTCTTTTGGATTACATCTTTCAGGGGGCAAAAGCCGATTGGTGGGGTTCTCCAACCCGAAAGGTCTGTCTCATTCTTGGGCATTTTTTTCATTTTTTGCCATTTGATTGAACGGTTCTTTGTTTACCAAATAAGGGGAAAACAATTTTTGTCCTTTTAAATTGTTTTGGTTTGCACATTAACTGGGGGGGGGGGGACTTATTGATTTCTTGACGGGAAGTGTCTGTCAGAACACGGGGGGAAAACCGCGTAAAAAGTTCCTTTAGTATCTTTTGTTTTTTATCTGTTGCAGGGTAATATTACCCACCCCATTTTCAGTTTTTATAAAGGGGAAATATAAGGGGGACAACAGTTTTAAATAAAAACTTCTGTCTGCTTTTGGGGGCATCCCACATGGTTTTTTCACACCGAGGAGCTTGGGGGTTTAATTTTTTTTTTTTTTTGTTTTTTGGTGGGCTTTTGCCTATTTCCCCCCACCGCTTTTTACTAAAGGAGCGTGATGGGAGGGTCTAAAGAAACACCTTTCGTTGGCTGCCGGGGATCTTCTTGTGTTTGATTGCTAAAACCTTTGCAAGCGAATTGTGGGAGTGTTGGTGGCCTACCATTTTAAAACCATCGCCACAAAAACAAATTCTCAGGGTAATGCTCTTTACAGTTGGGCCACTTTGCAATAGGCGCATTTTTTCTATCTATTGCCACGAATTTGTTGCGGGGGCCTCCTATTTTTTTAATTTTCTTTATTATATTTATTTTTATTTATATTTTATTATATATATTATATATATTATTATATATTATTTACATAATAAATAAATATGTTAGGGGGGTGGGACATTGCCACGGCAAAGGGCACCACTTATATTTTTACGCAACAGTACAAAGGGCCCTATTTAGTGAAAAAAAAAATACCCATGGAGGTGTGATGTCTTTCTTTCCAGTGCCTTATCTTTGTAAAAGGTGGGTGGGCATTTTTTTGGCTGGGGTCATTGCAAAGTCCCAGTAAGCCATATGGTTTTAGATCTAAGGGGGGGGACCCTGTTTTAGTGTGATTTGTATAAATTGTGTGTGTGCAATGGGTTAGGGTTGGGTAATATTTTATGTGTTTACATTGAAAAACTTTCACTTACCCCCACAATTGCTACTTTATGGCCTGGGGGGGATGGTTAAAAGGCAACATGTGGGAGTTCAATCGTGGACTCTGGGAACATCAATTCTTAGTTCTTTCCAAGGCCTGGAAAAAACCAATGGGAGGGGTTTCCCCCCAACAAAAACCCTTCCCAAGTCTTAAACAGGGGCTGTTAATTGAGGTGGGCGGGGGACTCGGGGAATGGCACCTTGCCTAGGTGAGGCGGGGCACCAGGTGGAGATCCCAAACCCAGGAGTTTGCTGGAACCTAACTAGGGGGGCTTTATTTTTTTGGGAGTGGGCTTATTATTTTAAAAAGGGGGGTGGCCTTACTTCCAAGGAAATCTGGGGAGAATTTTTCCAGGGGGCTTATGGGCTTATTTTTGGAAAAAACAACCACAGTCGCATCTTTACCCATATGTTTCCACCACTTGGTGTAGGTTAGCATGATTTTTTAAAAATAAATTAATTTCTCCCAGGTTTTTTATTTACGATATTTTAAGGGGCTTAATAAATTTTAGTAGCAAATTCCTTCAAACATTTTTCAGGGAAAAATTTGCCAATTCAATTTTATCTTTTATAGGCCACTTTAGTTTCCAGTTTCTTTGGGGCGTGACCTTTGTGTAGGGAGGGGGACTGAATGGTTAGAAAACACCTATAAAAATTTTGGGGGACTTCATCCCTAAAAAAAATACTGCACCCCCCGTAGTATAAAAAAAGTATTTCAATAAAACCAAAACCATTTTTTTTGAGGGAGGTTTTGTTAAAAATACCCTGGTTAGGATTGTTTTCACAGGGGAATTAAATGCCAAAAAAGGGAAGGTAAAAAAATATTTTTCATTTTCCTGGGGCCCGCTTTCAAGCTGCTCAGCGGCAAAACCTCTTTTCCCGTGGGGGCTCCCCGCTGGCTTCCTCCAGTTCCGGCTTCCGGGGGGGACCGCTGGGACCACGGGCTCCGTCTGTCTATTGCCAAATTCCAAAATTCGATGGGGGGGACCTTCCTAAGGCCTTTTTGGCAGGGGCTTTATTTCACCCAATGCTTTTTCCCTGCATTCATCGAATTTAATGGGCAAAAACAATTTCCTTTACCGAAAAAAAAAAACTGTCCCAAAGGGGTGGCGTTCCATGCTCAAGCCTTTTCTCTCCGGGAAAAGCCACTGGGCTGGGGGGCTTACCCCCCCCTCTGGGGGGGACAGGGGACGAATCCGGTCACAGCCAACCCCGACCTTGTTTTTACCCAATTCCCTGCACCCCTAGTTCAGGGAGTTGTTGTTCGAGGAAAAACGGGCCCGGAGCCTTCTTTCTACCGAAGGACCGGGCCCTTGGCTAAAACCTTGCGGGGGGGCCCAAGGGGGAATCAATCTGTGGCGAAAACTATGCTTTGTTTTACGCCTTCCCCACCCACTTTTTGGGGGGCTTTCGCCGAAAGGTTAATCTTGGATATGAAAAGCGCGTGTGGGACTTTGCCCACCTTTCAAGGGATAATGGGCCTCTTCCAAGCCGCATTAAGGGATTGCCCTATCTGGCCCCGGGGAATTCCCCCGTCTTCCTTGAGTGGACCTTATCTTTTTCCCCTTGGCCACTCGCGCACTGTTCACGACAATTTTCCCATTTTCTCTCGGAACGCCAGGAGGGGACAACCTCCGGGGCAGGGAACGGGTTGAACAGGGGCTAGGGGTGGGGACCCTTGCCCGTCTCCCCCTCGTCTGGCCTCCAGTTTATTTCAAAGGGCTGCCGCACCTGTTTGCCCTTTCCCCGCCTTTTTGCTTGCCGAAGGGGGCCCATGGAAGTTGGGGGATAGAAAGGGGCCCAACCTGTTTTAGCGTCGAAGCTAAACCAGAAGGACGTTTGAGGGAGAAATTCTTTTTTCTGTACTGTGGGGGCTAGGGTTTTTTGCCAGGGGGGGACCCCATTTCCACAGGGCAACTTTCCCGAGTACCTTGGTCATGCCCTTTCGGGCTCTGCCATTTTGGCCCCTGCTGTATTTTTCCAAGAAAAATTGTCCCAAGTTTTTGACATTTCTTCCGGGGACCTCTTTGTAACCACGTGCGTTGGGTTTTGTTTTTACCTTAGACGGATTTTTCTGGTGTTTTCTCCCCCGGGGACCTTGTAGGGTTTTCCCAATTCAGGGTTTTTTTCTAACGTAACGGGGTGAACAGGTCCTTCAGACCGACTTATGGGGCCCAAACCGCCTCTATGCCCAAGCTTCGGAGGAAGTTGGGCCTGTTTTCATCAGGCAGAAGGGGACCTTTTTCCCCCAATTTTTTCCATCGGCTAACATTTTCATTTCCGGGGTCAATGGGGCCTGCAAGGGGGATGGACCCATAGCTTAAGGGGTTTTTCTGCCGTCCTTACCCAGTTGGGGTGCCAGCCCCGTGGGGCCTCCGGGAGCCATTTTACAAAAGGGTTTTCCTTGGGGTTTCCGCCAACTACTTTATAAGGGGCCAATTTTTTAATTTTACACCCACATTTTGTTTCCTCGCTGGTATCTCCTTATAGTGGCATTTGGGGGGGGGACCAAGGGAAAGAACGCCAATCCCAAAAAGCTCTGGCCACCAGGCCGGGGCAAAGGAAAGCCCTTCACTAAGTTTTTAAGTCTTGCCCTTCGTCCTCTGTGAGCCTGTGGCTCTCCCGGCCCAAGGATTTACAGAAAAAAAAAAACATTTTTTTTTTCTCGGGGAGGGTCGACGGGGGCCTCATCGGTTGGGGGGGGGCCGGGGGGGCCAGTTTACCCTCCTTCCCTGAATGGGCCAAAAAAGGGCAATGGGGGAGCCCTCTCACACTTGGCGGTTTTTTTTTCTCTTAAAAAGTTTTTTTTTTCACTGTTCTGGCTTTTTTTTTTTGATAAGTGAAATTTACTTCTATCGGCCGGACTGGAGTTCTACTTGGCACAATCCAAATAGTGGCTTCTGGGAAGAAGTGGCGGTAACCTCTTGGGAGGGGGGGGGCTCTTTCACCAATCTCTCTTCTTTTTTTTCCTTTCCTCCTCCGTTGTTGGGGTGTTGAGGGGGAGGTAGATTTTTTCTTTGGGGGGGGGTGTGGGGGGGGGTTGGAGTGGGGGTGGTGGAGGGCGGGGGGGGGTGGGTGGGGGGGGTCGGGGACGAGGGGGGGTGGGGGGGCCCCCTTCCAAGGAGGGGTTTTTTTTACCGCCCCCCACTTTCTTCACACAGGCAGAAGAAAGTGTGGCCCTGGGCTTGATGGCCCAGAAAACTTCCCGGGTTATCGCCGATAGAGTAATTCCCTTTCGCGAGGAACAAAAAAATAACTTTTAGAGGGCGGAAAAAAACCGCCAAGTGAGGGGGGTTCCTTTTGCCTTTTTGGGGGCCCCTTTTCTTTGGGGTGAGATATACTGGCCACACGGCCCCCCACCGAGGGAGGCTGGTTCGACCCTCGTGAAAAAAAGTTTTTTTCTGTATTTTTTGGGGGCCGGGGGGGGAAATAACGGGGGGGGAGAAGCACAGGGCACATGAGGGCGAAAGGGCAGACAACTTTAAATTAAGTGAAAAAAATGGGGCTTTCCCTTTTGGCCGCTGGTTGGGACACGGAGGGCTTTTTGGAAAATTTTGGCGTTCTTCTTGGTCCCAATGGCCACTATGTGGGGTGGTGTACCAGGCATGAGGAGGGGGCAAATGGTGGATAATATTAATTGGGGCCTTATTAATTTAGGTTTATTTTGTGCGGAAATTCCCCCCAGGGGAACCTGTTTGTTTTATTTTGGGCTCGGGAGGGGGGGGGGGCCACCCACGGGGGGGCGTTGGCCCCCAACTGTAGGGACGGGAAGTAATAAAAAGAAAAAACTTTTTTAGCCGGGGGGGTCCATCTTGGGCAGGCCCTTGCTCGGGAAAATTAGATTTGTAGCCGAAGGGGAGGAGGGGATTGGGGAAAAGGTAAGGTTCTCTTGCTTGAATTTGATTAAAACAAAACAGGTGGGCACTTCCCCTTCCCGAGCTTGGTGCCTAAGGTAGAGGGCGGGTTGGGGCCACCTTAGACCGTTCTTGGGAACTTGGTTCTCGTTAGTGAAAACTTGTGGGGGGGGGACTTTCCAAGGTCGGGGGGGGGAAATGTGGGAAGAAAAGAGAAAAACTACCCAGAAAATATCGGTATCTAGGTAAAACATCCACGCCAAACGTTTGTACAAAGAGGTTCCCGGAAAAGAATTGGCTTCTCTCCATTGGGACAAAAAATTCTTGGAAGACAAAGGCAGGGGAATAATCTTGCTAGAATGCCGTAAGGGGCATGGGACCAGGGGTTACCTCGGAAGTGGTCCTGTGGTGTAATTGGTTCCTTTGCACTGCACCACCAGTTACAGGGAAGGAAAGATTTCATCCTTCCACGGGGTCTTTCTGGGTTTAGCTCCGACGGCAGGGGAAAGGGTGGGCTTCTAAATTCCACTTTCCCCATGGGCCTCCTCGGGCCAGGCAGGCGGGGCGGCGGAAGGGGGAGGGGCAAACTGTGGCCCAGGCCTTTTGGAAATAATGGCGAAGTGGCCAGGACGGAGGGAGGAACGTGGCCAGGGGGTTCTAGCCTCGGTTTTTCACGTTTCCTGTGTGCCGGGAGGTTCCTCCCTGGCGTTCCGGAGAAATGGTTGTTCCAATTTCCGGGGAGTTGTGGGCCAGGGAGGGGGGAGGATATGGGTCACTCAAGGAAGACGGGGGAATATCCGGGTGGGCCAGATTTTTAGGGGCCATCCTTTACATGCGGCTGGAGGAGGGTGGGGGGCCCATTTTCTTGAAAGGTGGGCAGTTTCAACGCCGCTTTTCATTCCCAAGATAATCTCGGGAAAAGGTGGCCAACAAATGTTTGTGGGACTAAGGCGTAACTTGCATTTAGGGGTTCGGGCCTACAGATTGGGAAAGGTTCCCCTTGGCGGCAGGTTTTTAGCAATATGGCGTTTTCGTTCTCGGTTTATATAGGGGGAAGAAGAAAGCCCGGGCCGGTTTCCTCCGGAAGAAAAAAACACTCCTGAACTCGGTTGAGGAATTGTAAGCAAGGGGTTGGCTTTGTTGGGGGGGTGACCGGATCGTTTTTCCCTGTCCCCCCAGGAGGGGGTAGCCCCAGGCCCCAGGGGCTTTCCCGGGGAGGAGGGGAAGGCTTGGAGCTATGAAACGCCACCTTTTGGACAGTCGTTCGGTAAGGAAATTTGGTTTTGCCCACTTTTTAATTCCGTATTTATCGCAGGGGGAAGGGCTTTTTGGGGGTGGATTTTAAAGCCCCCTGCAGGGCCTTTTGGAGGTTCCCCATCCTTTGGTTTGCATAGGGGGAACAGGGACGGGTGATGCCGTGGGGTCCAGCGGTCGGAGCCGGATCAACTTGTGGGTGGGGAAAGCAAGCGGGGAAAAGCCCCCCACGGGTAGAGGGTTTTGCTTGCTACGCTGGAGCGGAGCCAGGAAATGGGAAATTTTTACCTTATCCACTTTTGCTTTTAATATTCCTGTGGGGAAATACATTCCTTACCAGGGGGTTAAACAAAAAACTTATCCAAATGTGTTGTTTTTGTTTGGGGAATTTAACCTTTTTAGGGGGTGTTGGCAGTTTTTTAGATGAAGTCTATTTTAGGTGTATCAACATACATGTTTCCCCTCCCAAAAAAAAGTCACGCCCAAGAACTTGGGACTAGTGGCCTAAAAAGAAAAATTTTTTTTTTGTAATTGCCAAAATTTCCTGAAAAAAATGTGGTAAAGATTGCTTACTATATTTATAAGCCCCTTTATAATATCGTTTTATAAACAAAAAAAAAAAAACTTGGGGAAAAATATATTTAAAAACAAAATTCATTGCTAAACCTTTACGTGGGAACAATATAGGTAGTGTTGCTTTTTTTTACTTGTGTTTTTCCCAAAAAAAATAATAAGCCATAAAGCCTGATTTCTTCCCAGATTATTGGTGTTAAGGCTTTAAATTATAAGGGGCCCTACTCCAAATTAAGCCCTTAAGTTAGGTAAGCCAACTTTCTGGGTTGAATCTTTCCAACTGGTGCCCCCGCCTTCCTAGGGCAGTTTGCCATTTTCCCGATAGTCCCGCCCTACCTTTCAATAATTAAAAACAGCCTGTTTAGGGGGAATTGGTGGTTTTTGTTGGAAAAAACCTCCATTTGTTTTTCAGGCTGGGAAGAAACTTAAAGATTTGATGTCAGAGGTCACATTGGAGTGGAACTCCACATTGTGGGCTTCAATTCCCCAGGGCCATAAAGTTGCAAATGGTGTAAAGTGAAAGTTTCCAATTTGTATAACACATTTAAAAAAAATTATTTACACTAAAAACAATTGCCCCACACCACCACCCATTTTATCAATCACCTCATAAAAAAAAACAGTCCCCTTATCTTATAAAACTTTGGGGGCTACCTGGGGGGGACTTGCTGGGACCCCAAGCAATTGGCCCACACTTTCAAAGTGATAAGGCCACTGAATTAAGAATTAGGCGACACCACAACTCCAATTTGGTTTTTTTTTTTTTCACTATAGGGCTTTGTAACTGTGGCGTATATTAATGTTTTGCTTGCGTTGCCTTGTTCTACATTAATTTTTTTATTGTATTATATATATAGATATTTATTATATTAAATATTTATAATATTTATTTATATATAAAAGAACATTAAAATAAAATTAGGGGAGGGCGCACTATCGTGAAAATAAGATACGGGAAATGATTTGCGCTAATTTTTTTGCAATAAGTGCACCTGTAACAGAGCTTTTTACCTGTGGATGGGTTGTGCGAATGTTTTTTTTTGGGAGGGGCACAATCCCACTTCCACATTCGCTTTGCAAAAGTTTTAGCAATTTCAAAAAACACAAGAAGATTTTTTTTCCACGGGGCGTACACGAGTTTTTTCCTTAGGGGGCCCACCCACGCTTCTTCTGTAGCGGTGGGGTTTAGCAAAAGGCCAAAAAAAAATCAAAAATAAAAATAAAAACCTTTTAAAAAAAAAAACCCAGCGCTTCGTGGAAAAACCAGAGTTGATAGTGCTCAAAAGCAAGGACAGAGGTTTATTTAAAAACTGTGTCTTTATTTTTCTTATTAATATAAATGATTGTGGTTTGTATATTACCCCTTTTGGCCCACAGATAAAAAAAAATAACAAAAGGATTTTTTTGTTGAACTATATGGGGAACTTTTTACGCGGTTTTCTGTGGTCTGGGACCGACAACTTACGTTTCCAAAGGAGCTCTTTGGTCCATTAAATGTGCAAAAATCAATTACCCCAATTTTAAAAGGGGGGGGGGGACAATTGGTTTTTTCTTATTTGGTAAAAACAAAGACGGTTCAAAATCAAAATGCAAAATGATTGGCAAGAATGGAGGTGATACAGGGGGGGACCTTCGGGGTGGGAGTGGTTGGGGGTGGGGGACCAAAATCGAGCTGCCTGAAAGATGTAATTCAAAAGGGAGTGACCAGCTAAGTAATTGGGGCCTCTCTTTCCCCGGGCGGGGGGGGAATTTCATTCTGATATATGGTTTTGTGGCATTCAGAAACTAAGATTATTTGTTAAAAAACACCCGTATATGATTAATACAGATAAAATAAAACTAAAAAGCTTAATAAATCTTGCTAAACCATATGAATTTTTACAATGAAAGTTCCACGGCTTAAAATTACTTTTGGACTTGCCAGTAGGGCAAAAAAACACCCCAATTAACCCACAGGATAGCGGATCCTTTCTGGGGGGGGACTGAGGACAATGTTAAAAAAAACACAATCGGCTCTGGTGGAATATAAAATAATTACATTGGGGGGGGATATTTTCTATACCACTTAATATTATTAAACCAAAGATAAAGAATAAAAAATGTTTTTTTATATGGCATTATATGTCTAGCCGTATTATAGACTTGATTAAATGTAAACGGTAAAAGATAGGGATGCGCACAGTAAAACGGGTTTCATACAAAACAGATGTGGTGGTGTAAAGAACTGCACACCTCTATCGGAATCTCAAGTCTAGCCCTGAAAAGACATCCTTCCATCTAACATATAGGTGAAACGTATCTAATGAATTGGAGACTATAATCGGAAGTGTGTGATAGAGAGCTACTCCAGACAAAAAAGACTTCTTCTAAAGTACATAAACTGGAATAAAAAATGTATGAATACCCTAGTCATGTGTATAGTGTTGTTTGGGAGTATAATGGTCCCGATGATCATTGGACCAATTCCACTATATCGTTAAGTCCCTTGGGGTATACTGTTTTTAATCGAAACATCCAAAACGTCTCCCTCCTTTGTAATAATTGAAATTTATTTTTACTTTCTAATGGTACACTATCAATAGGAGTGATTTTCAAAAGTGAAAAATCCTGGTTGTGGACTTCTTTAAAATGTCGAGCGACACTTTGCTTCAAATCCCCTTTTTTTACGCTGGCTCTGTGACCGTTTAGCCTAACGTGCAGCGGACAGGTCCTATATATTGTTTTTGACAGGGGCATTCAATCAGATAGATCACAAAGGAGTTTTTGCAAGTGAGGTGATGTTTAAGCTCATATGTTTCTTTAGTAGTAGTAGATGTTATTTCTTTTGATATAGTTATACTTTTACAACACAGACATTTAGATGTTCCACATGGAAAGCTCCCTAACTCCTTGGGGACATAATAAATATGTTTAAATACATCCAAGGTCAATATAGAGATCTTTCCCAAGATTTATTTATACCCAGGACTGTATCTAAACAAGGGGGCCCCTTACTCTTAGGAAAAAAAGTTTCCTCAAAAACAAAAAAAAGGGATTCTTTACTTAAGGCAGTGAGATGGGGAAACTCTCGCCAGGGAATTGTAATGGTGAATTCACTAAAAGGGGTTTAAAAAAGGGTTTGGATGCATTTCGGGAGCATAATAAATAACAAGTTATAGTGTCTGGTTTTGGGAGGGGTCATTGATCCAGGGATTTTCTGTTTGCCAGATTGGAGTCGGGAAGGAATTTTTTCCCTAAAATGGGACAATTGGCTTTCCCATTGGGGTTTTTGCCCCCTCTGGACAAAAATTTGCAAACGGGCTGAACTGGAGGGCGTCCCCGTCTTTTTTCGGTTTTTTACAAACATGAAATATTATTCTATTTTTATATTTATATAAATATATATTTTAAAATATTATATATTATATAATATATAATTAATATAAAAATTTTAGTAATTTTTAATTCACAAATAATTTTTTCCATCTTTCAAATGAGGGAAAAGGGCATCCATGCATGAAATTGTAAACATTACAACACAATGAAACAGGACGATTCAGAATTGAGATAGCACCCATCTGAAGGGTCATGAGCATGTAGTGGTGTACTTACAAAACTGTGCATCATTAGTAACTATGAAAATAAAACATGTCCAAATCAAACCGGACAACTGTCGGCAATGAAGATGCGTCGCAGGGCAATCTGATAGGCTATAGACTTTTTTTTTTTCCCCCCCTCTTTATATTGTTGGTTATGAAATTCAAAAAGCTTTATAGCCAAGGGATTACAATTGCCCATAGGTGATAGAACAGAATCAACTAAAGAAACAAAGGGGCCTGTGACCCAAAAAAAAAAAAAAGTAAGGAAATGCAGTTTAAACAGCTGTAAATATAAAAAAACACAAAAAGTACTAACAAAACTGTATTTATAAAAAGCAGTTAAAAGTGCTGCAATGGAAAACAGATAGCCATAAAGGAACCCATTCCCAAAATGGAGGTAGAAAACAAAACAGGCCCCCAAAAAAAAATGAGGGGAAAAATAAAAAAAAAAAAAGGGGGGGGTCCAAAACCTCAAAACACCTCCAATAACAAAAAATTAACCAAAAAAAAAAACACTCCAAATTTCAATCCCCCAAAAAAAAATTTGGGCCCGGAGATGGGGGGGATCTAAAGAGAGGGGAGGATTAAAACTTGGCCCAATAAAACCATGTTTTTTTCAACCGCTGCGGGCCGGTGTCTAAACCCAAATAGTTCCTCCATGCGGGAATAAGGGAAGATTTCCGAACCATTCATCAAGGGTTTGGGGGATCGGGTGACTTCCAGTGCCGTGGGATAAGGTTTTACCCGCTTGCAGCAGGTGGGCAATAGGGTTTTTTTATACAGACACGGGGAATCGAGCATAAATAAAATGCGGCCTGGGAGATCGGGGAAGAGCACATAAACAATTTCTGAATAACCATAAACCCACCCCAGAAGTGCCCCGAAAACCCGGACATTCCCCCCACATGTTAGCATAGTCCCAACCAGTCCTGCACCCAACGGTTTGTCTAAAAAGGGGAAACCACTTATGAAAAAACTATGGGACCCTTACCAGCGAGGGGAAATTTGAAAGATGTTTCTTGAGATTTGGAGGCTATGACCCCCTTTAGGGTGAGGGTAAGCATTTTGCCCATTGAGACGGAGAGAATTTTTTAAATTCAACTCCTTTCCCCAAGCGGGCAAAAATTTTTGGTAGGGGGGAAACCCCGAGGGGGGCCAGTGTTTTGTACATCTGCTAAAAAAGGTGAGTGGCCTTCCAAGCTTAGTTGAGTTTTTGATAGAATTATGTTCAGCTGGGTGTACCTAAAGCGGGGGGTTAGGGAAAGATCGGATGTTTGCGGGGTAGGGGGAGTTGAAAGGAGGGAGAGTCATTGACGAGGAGGTTATAAAACCTCAATGGTTGGGGTTTGGTACCCCCCAGAAACAATTTGGGGGGTAGGCCCGGGGGGAAATCCGGTTGTCAGAGTGGAAATAAAAGACCAATCGTCAATTAGGGTACAATCCTCTGTAAAATGGTTTGTCAAGTGGGCGGTAGAAAAAGTGGGGGGAAATTTATTTAACATGTAAAAGTCCCCCGGTCAGGGCAGGGATCCAAACGCAAAAGGGGACACACGCGCCCATTTTTATCCACAGCCCGTCCCTGGAAAGGGGAACCTTAAAGGACAAGGGAACAAGTACTGCTAAGTATAAAATTTTACATTCCGGGAGACCCAAGCCCCCATGTTCCTTACCTCTAGTAAACCGTGCCTGCGCATCAATCTGACAGTCGATGACTTGATGTGCAAGCGATCTATGGATCGCTATAGCAACCCCCCTGGACTCCTGGTTATTTGCAAAATGCCAGTGTGTGTAGTATTTGTTGCGAATATGGGGTGCGTGTCCTACTTTAAAATGTGTTTCTTGAAAACAAATGATATGTACCTTGCGTTGGTGAAAGTGGTATAGTACAGGTGCCCGTTTCTCAGGGGTATTCAGGCCCCTCGCATTGTAGGAGGCAAATTTTAACTCGGCCATGGCGAAGTTAGGTTAGAGAACTGATCAGGTCTACCCAGTCCGGTAACAGCTGCATAGGACACCCTCACCCTAGGGAAAAGAAAGGAGAGAGGAGGTGGAAAAAGGAAAGGAACAATAACAAAGGCAAACAAACAGACAAGACCAACAATAGAGAACAGTGCATAGTTAGAACACTGGAGTAAGATAATGTTGGTCGCGTAGAGTAATACCTCGACTAAAATAGTCTTAGATCCCTCAGACCACACAAGGTCCGTAGAGGGACCTGGCCCTATGTGGGGGACATAGTAAGCAGATATTGCGAACAAGCAGTATGGGGAATGCTCCATGATGGAACTAATTTAGATGTAGCCTGAATTCCACTTGGGGACCAGGGTCAGGCAAACTGATTCACAAAAGGCTAATGAGTAAGTGGAGGGAAGTACCCAGGAGCTGACTCCCACTGGTGGACCGCTTGTGCCACAAAATCTGCGAGCCCCACAAGCGACCAGGCTGCGCATCCCGCGGCACCACGCGGCACCATAAAAAATACCTGGAACGAAGTATTAGAGTCCAGGCTACGAAAGAGCCTAGGCCCGAAGTAAAGGAAGGAAGATGCCGCAGGGTGCCACAGAAGGCACGCCAAGCAACAAGCCCAGGGCATAGCAATAAGAGAAGGAGTCATCAATACATGGCAGAACAAACCAGAAAAGAAATGGGTAGAGGGTCCCCTCTGCAATGACCAAAAGCTAATAGCTTGAGGGATGGCTATTTAGATGTCCTTGGCCCCCTATCCCGGAGAGAGAGCAGAAGAACCCGAGTTGTTTCTCCGCCGACGAGACCTCCTGGATGAGGGCCTAGGAGGGCGAGGGGCCTCTTGGTTGCGTTTTTCACGGGAAAGACAGGATGAGGACCAAGGTGTAGTATGCCCATCAGGAATCTCCAGGTCTCTAAGGAAGGCTGGAATGTCCTCCGGGGAGCGAATGACATAGCTGTGATCCCCCCTGCGCTCATATAGAGCAAAAGGGTAGCCCCATCTGTACAATATCCCCCTTTCCTGTAACTTGGCGAGAAGGGGTTTGAGTGCTGTCCTGTGCTTAGGGGGTGTCTGGAAAAGTCTTGAAGGAGTAGAATGGGGACCTTTGTAGGGAGCTTCTGGCGTTGTCTGGTTTCCGCAAGATGTCCTTTTGACAGCATAAAAAATGTATTTCCCATAACATCACGGGGGCGGTTAGCGTCTGCAGAAGCTGGTCGAAGTGCTCTATGTGCCCGTTCTTTTTCCCTTATGGGCAGTGGGGGGCTCTACCCAAAAGTTCGTTGAAAATGGAAGTCAGAACGGAAGCAGGTCAGCAGGAGTCACGATTCAGGCAAGCCTCGGACTCTTAGATTTATTGCGCCTGTTTCTGTTCTCTATTCGTCGAGCTGTTGCAGGGCAAAGATCTGGGATGAGTGTTGTTGAGAGGATGCCTGAAGAGCTTGTATGGAGACATCCGAGGATGTTTGTGCTTGGTCCAGAGTATCAATTCTAGAGGACATTGCTGAGAGCTCAGTGCGGACCTGGGCAAATTCCGCCTTGCATTCAGCTAAGACTTGTTTTGCAAGCGATCATATATCCGACTTAGTAAATAGAGATTGTGTCAGAGCATGGAGATCAGATAGGAGGACCGGCCTGTCTATCTCCTCCAGTGTAGCAGCAGGAGAGAATGATGGACCTGCATGGGCTCCCTGACAGCAGCCCGGAGGAGGTAAAAGAGGCAAAGTAGGTCTGCGTGGGGATGAAGACCTGTCAGAGTCCTGCAGGGCCACTTGCGCTACAGTAGGAGACCCCAATGCTGGTATGTTGTAGAGGTGTTGAAGAAGAGGTCGAGAGTGGTGGGGCTGAGCAGACGTAATCAGCCCTATGCTACCTTGAGGGATAGGGGGGGGGGGGGTGAGGGGGGAGTCTCCCCATGAGGACCCCGTTGACCATTGTGGGGATTCCCCTACTTTCTGAGCATGAAGAGTATGCCATGCCGCTGGAGGATGAGAAGAGGTCCCAGAGTGGGAGCTCGCTGGAGAGAATTGTGCAGGGCCCCCTGCGACAGCGATGGACCTGTGGATGCAGCCTGAGAAAAGGTCCATGAGGGTTTCCAGGGGGGTGAGGGCTGTGAGGCAGGGCTGTGGGCACAGGGGAGTTGTCCCTGGGGCTGAGGTGAAACCCGTGGGGGCAGGATGGAGGGCCGGGCTGGAGGAGGGCCACAGGCAGAATGGCGGGCTGGCCCGAGGATCTGCCACATCCCCCACAGGGTTCTGAGCACCACAAAGTCCCTTAGGGAGGACTGGGACCTGTCTGCTACCCCAGCCGTCCCGTGCATGCCGTGTCCCTGGGGCCGCAGTGCTGTAACTGGGGTCTGCTGCGCTCCTACCGGGTGGAGAAGATGGCCGCCGCAGTCCGCCATGTGTTCCCCGGAGTCGGAGGTCCGAGCGCCGCCGGGTGCCTCTGCAGGTGAGGAGAGGAAAGCTGGGCTTCCTGATTGAGCCACGCTGGGTCCGGGAGCCGGCATGCAGTCGGCGACGAACCGCGGGCCTGTCCGGTCTGAAGGAGAAGTGCAAGCGTGAGGTGCCGCGCTGCCGTCTCCGTCGTTCCCGCCACTGTGCAGACCGCCTACCTCCCGCGCTGCTGCGGCCCTGGTATCGGAGGACCGGGGCGCCGGGAGATGTATCCGCAGGTGAGGAAGGGGAGCCGAGCTTCCCGATCGACCGCGCCGGACACAGGAGCTGGTGCGCAGCCCAGCGACGTTTTTGTGTAGATGCCCTGCGGTGAGTAGGTGAGAGGCGGGGGCCAGCCGCCGCGCGGCCATCTTCCTCGTTCCCGCCGCTGTGCATGGTGCTCAATCCCCGTGTCACCGCGGAGCGGGTGAAGAACGCTCCTATACCGCCTGGAGGAGAATCAGGGAGGGCAGGAGGTTTAGACTTGAACCTTTTGGAGACTTTGCCGATGGTCCAGTAGTAGAATCCAGCCGAAAAATTGCGCTAAGACGGAGGAGCTCAAAATCCTGCTTCCTCACGCCACCATGCCTAGCCACGCCCCCCCCAATAAATATATTTGACACTGACAAGCAAAATGGTAACAATGTTTTGAACTTGTGACTTTCCACCTTTGGCTTTCAGCTCTGCCTGAATCCTTCTGGGCTCTGGATCAGATTCAAGCATGTCTGGACTAAAATCTGATTCCAGATCTCTTATACACATTCCCAATGTTGGTGCAGACTGGACTTGGATACAGATACAGCTTTTTCTTTAACTCTATCCACAAGTGTTCAAAAGATCAAAACATTGTTACCCTTTTGCTTGTCAGTGTCTGTTTTACCTAAATATCTTGATTATTGTATCATAAGGTGATAAACGGCCTGATGTTACCATTTTACTAAAGTAAAGTTATCACTTAAACATGCGCCATGTATGAGGGAGTCGGAGGTTTGGGAAATTGAGGAGTCGGGCTTTGGCTTGCCGACTCCACAGCCCTGAATTTGAGTGTATATGTGTGTGTGTACAATGTGAATATATATGTATGTGAGTGTGTACACTGAACTTTCACATTGCACTCTCTGTGACTGTCACATAATCTCAGATCCTTAATGGGGTTTTGCCACGAAGTAAAATTGACATGGGAAGTTTGAAAATTAAATAAACATTTTCACCATTCATTATTATTAAAAATTCAGCATCATTTTTGTTTTAGCTGCTCCTTTAGTGATCCATTGTTTACAGCTTGTCTCCAGGGGATCCGACCAGGACTGAGAAGCTCTCAGCCCTGGTCGCACATGCTCAGACATCACTTCTCATCTCAGGCAGCTACTGAATGTTCAAACCCCAGGTGCTGTCATTCTACTCCTGTCCTTTGGACTAGTTAGTAAGTCAAACAGTGCAAATAAAAAAAGAAACCTCAATGAGCTATGTGCATTGATAAAGAGAAAAAAAAATCCACAGGTTAAGTTTCTGCAGGGATTTGAACCAAGGACCTTTGTGCTGTAAAGCAAAAATGTTACCTCTAAGCTACAGTGTAGCTACTTACAATTCTATACATAAACAGACCTTTCTTTGACTATAGAGAGGAAAGGCATGGTGATTTCATCCTGCTGGGTCACATGATAAGCAATTCAAACAAATCACACGCCCCCTTCTGAGCACACAGAGCTGAAGAGCTGGATGCAGGAGGTATGAAATGAGATCATGGCAAAATCCCTTTAAGCCTGAAAACACTGGGGGTTTCCACAAAACCTCCAGTCTAGCAGGCCGTTTATGGGGGTGGTCGGGGCTCGGGAACAGCACTGCCCAGGAGGTGGGCACCAGGTGACAGACAGGAGGCGCTGAATAACTAGGGCTTATTTTTGGAGTATGACTTATATTCAGCACCTACTCCAAGAAGCTGTGAAAATCAGGCTAGAGCTTATTTTTTGGAAAAAAAACAAACATACATATACACACACACATATATATCATAGAATGGAGTATCAAGATGCTACTTCTATTAGGTCCTGCCTATTGCAGGATTTAATAGGAGCACAAACTTGGCAGCTATGGATACTCTATACTCCAACAATGTTAAGGGGTTAAAATAAATAATTATGTGCAGTGTCGCTATTAGCAGGGCAGCTTTTGTAAAAGTTATGTTTCAATAAAATTGTGCTGTCAAAACTATAATTAATGCATCGTAAAGGGAAATTCGGGGGAAAAAATAAACTTTTTTAGATACATTTTTTCCTGCCCTTGTAAGTGAAAAAACACATCATGTAAACCCAGCTAAGGCATCTGAGAAATGTTGATGAACTGAAACACATTAGGAAGGATGGGTCCAACATTATTCCTCAAAATCTTATTGACAGCTACTAGAACAGCGGATTACTACTAAATGGTGATCTATAGGTTTAAAAGTCTCTGCATCAGAACTAAGAGTAGGTAAAGCTTGCACACTACTCTTCATTCTGTTCTATGGGAGTTCCAAGTACTGACTCTCTCCATTCTGCAGCACAGACTTTCGGGGCCCATTCCCAAGATAAGTGCCGATCCTTATCACTATTTGATAGCATAGCCTATCAATATGCCATCAAACTGCAAAATAGCAATACTCCTTTCAAGTGGTGTTCGTTAGTCTGTTGGAGCACGATGGAAAGCAACAGAGAAGATTCATAATTACCGCCTGGACACTGTTGTGGCGGCCTTCCCGCTGATTTCGACAGCAACTTTGAACGTTTAACCCCTTACCGACATTTGACGTACCCATACGTCAAGATCGGATAGGGGTTCCTGCAAATTGACGTATGGGTACGTCATGGCGATCTTGCGTGCTCACAAGCGGAGCGCGCAAGATCGCGGCATGGAACCAGCAGTATATTACCGCTGGCATCATGCCGCATCCCCCATGGCCAGAGTAAGCTCCGGCCGCAGTGGAGTAACCCCTCGATGTCGCGACATCGTGGTCGTGACATCGCGGCTGCGGGCAGCAGGAGTGAGCTCCTGCTGCTCACGATCCGGCACAGTAACAGCACTCAGCACCGCTACTGGTCTCCTTACCAGACAGCCCGGACGCTGAATGATAGCATACAGGTTGTCTGGTGACGTCACGAGGCCCACAATGCATTGTGGGCAGTGTGACTGACGGTTGCCATGGAGACCAGTACACCGCTATAAGCTGTGTGCTGATCTCCTATTGTATGAACGTTATGACAATCGTTCATACAATTCCCCTCTTGGGAAAAGTGAAACAAGTGTGTAAAAGTAAAAAAAAAAAAAAAAAAAAAAAAGTGTAAAAAAGTAAAACAAAAAAAAATAAAATAAAAACACGTACACCGCCTTTTTCCCCTTTACAAACACCAATCGCCCCAAAAAAGATCAAAAATAAATAAAGTACCCATATTTGGTATCGCTGCGTGTGCAACGACCTACCCTATAAATCTATCACGATAATTAAACCGTACAGTGAACGCTGTAAAAAAAAAAAAAAAAAAAGTCACAGAACTGCGATTTTTGTTCAACCCGCAGCACATAAAATGGAGTAAAAAGTCATCAAAAACTCATATCAACATCTTTCCTCTGACTATAGAATGAAGTTGTTGGGCCTGGGGGTCCTATTCGGGATGTGCATAATTGGCAGCACTTAGTTGTTTTTATTTTTCTGTTTTAATGTAAGTTTGGATCTGATGATATGTTTCAGTTCCGATTAATCTTATTGCTAATCTGTAGACCACTATCACAATAATAGTACATTTTTTATATAACTTTTTGCTTTTAGGTTACCAATCCAGGAGCATTGTGTTATTTCATGAGGTTATATTAAGCCATTTAAAAAAAGTTAATAGAAATTTTTATGTGTATTCTCCTAGATGTGAATTACAGAAAGGACTGTTGCATTATTTCTATTTTCTCTTGTACTGCTGATTGCATTTATTAATAAAATTACTTCTTTGAATATGCAAGACTCATATCAACATCAAAGTGGTGCCAATTAAAACTCCAGTTCATCCTGCAAAAAAAAAAAAAAAGTCAGGGGCGTGGCCTAGCCATGGTGTTGTGAAGAAGCAGACAAGGGAGCTCCTCGTGCCTCTATCACCATTCCGGCCCTTTCTTTCAGCTCCAAGATGGGGAAGACGACCAAAAAGCAGTGGTCCAAGTCTGCCCAGCGTCCCGGTCCCACCCAGGGGGCCCTGGATCAGTTGCTTTCCCTGCCGCAGCCGCTTACCTCTCCGGCGGCAGGAGCAGCTGGGATCCGTCAAGATGGCCGCCGCAGCGTGGAGACCCGGCCCGCGGCAGTTGCAGTGTCAGCCGCGGTGCTTTGCCGACAACCTGCATCCTCCGTCACCACGAACCGCGGCTTCTCACGGGCGATCAAGGTCCGGATCCCCGACACCTGGGAAATCCCCAGGGGGTTCTCCGCTGCAGAGGGACGCCGACTCCTTACCACGCGGCGCGCTCAATGCGACAGGATTGCCGGCGCCTGCACAGCATCTCCCCGGCTCTGCCTGCAGCACGCCAACGGACCAGGCGCCCAGAGGAACCCGGCCCTCTGCACCTGCAAAGATAAGTGCTGAGGGGTTGGAGGGATTGGCGCCATACTCAGGGGCTCCCAGTTCCCAGGCTAAGGGACTAGTGGAAGGGGTGCCTATTGGACTCTCCCTGCATCAAAGGGGCCCCCTCTCCCTGAATCAGGAGGACATTTTGGCCATCACACAGCACGATGGCTCTCCATCTGGGGCTTCACTGACTCTCCAGGGCATATCTGCTGGCCCGACACTGCCCCCAGCTATGCAGCATTCACCAATAGGAGGCTGAGCTCACCACAGCACCACTGGGGCACCCTGTAACAGGCCCTGCACTTCCTCCTTTGACCCAGTGTACCCTCACGCCCGACTCCAGGAGTCCTCCTCCTATCAACGCAGGCCCAGTATCTTATTCCCCGTCCTAGTCAACGGGGTCATCTTGGGGCACCTCTCCAACTCACAACCAGTTCCCAACCGCCTCTGGTGCTCTACAAATGTGTATTATACAGAGTCCTGCACATCAGAGTTCCTCGTCCTTCGGACAGTCATCTCACTCTCTGCTACCCACTCCGGCAGATCTACAACCAGCACCTAGTTTTGACAGCACTCCGTCAGTGTTCGCTTTTTCTCCGAATCATCCTTTTCAGACCTATGCCTCCATCCTGCTGCCTGGCCTGGCAGCAACATCAGAAGAAAATAGGCCGGCCACACTTGCGGATCTCCATCAGATGGTAGAATCTCTCCCCTCCAGAGCGGACATCTCTGCCCTAGCAAAGCAGATAGTGGAAGGGTGCAAACAAGAATTCTCATCCTTTCGGACGGAGCTGGCATCCTTAAACACTAAAGTTGAGGGACTTGACCAATCTCAAGTGCAGACCTCGGCTACTCTGGCCTCACTGAAAGATGAAGTTACCCAGCACTCCACCCAACTCTTCTCCTTACAGCAACACCTGGACGATGTGGAAAACAGGAGCAGGCGGAACAACTTACATTTTCGGGGTCTCCCTGAATCCATACCGAACTCTGACCTTTTCAAAGTGCTCTCCGAAATCTTTAATGACCTGCTGGCACGTCCGGCTGCAGCCCATATTGAGATCGACAGGGCCCACCGGGCTTTAAGGCTGCCGAATCCATCATGCCTGATGAAGGAACCGGTGTGTTCCGAAAGCTCGCTGGGTGGCGTGGAGTGAGGACGCTTCTGTGTTGGCTCTGACTGGAAACCTAAATTCCTACTATAAGCTGTGTCACAGCTAAGTATTGCCCATATTCATATTACTATTGCAATTATAGACTGTATCAGGACCATTCGGTCCAGAAGATTTACAGCATATGTATATAATAATCTCTGAATTAGTTTCTATTAAACACTGCATTGAAAGCCTCTAGTTTGTATGTCTAGTGTGCCGAATCCAGATGACCCCAGACCTCGAGATGTGATCTGTTGGATCCATTTTTTCAACATGAAGGAGGATATCCTTTATGAGGCCAGGTGGAGAAAATCTGTGACTTACCGCAACACCCCTATTAGAATCCTACAAGATCTGTCCAGGCTCACTCTAGCTCAGAGATCATCATTGAAGCCAATCCTGGATGTTCTTAGGGAGAGAAATATCCTCTTCTATTGGGGGTATCCCTTTGCTCTTCATATCCGTATGGACAAGCAGACTCTTACGATCCGTTCATCCAAAGATGTGCCTGCTGTTCTCCATGCTCTCAAACTTGCAGACCTCTCCCTGCCGGACTGGCCATCTCTCTCCTCCACCATGACCCAGCGGAAGCGACTTTCCCCGGTCTCTCCCTTGTCTACCACTGCTGTTCCCCCCCCCAGGGAGCAGCGGAGCAGAGCATCTCGTTCTCGGGATCCAGGACATTCCATCTCACCGGGTTCCAGGGCCCACCCTTCTTCTACTAAGGGAACCTGAGTGGACTGTGAGGGGGGGAGGTTCTGATTCCAAGTTCGCGCTGCTTAGGCGCCTAATCGTAGGGATCTTCCCTGTGTGATTCCAATTTGTTGGTGCTGGTTTTTGCTTTTTTCCCCCCACAATAAATTTGCTTTAGATGCCGGATATAGTCATACCCTTAGTTAGAGGTTCTTCTCCCGTACCTATGCAAAGCCGTGTTCCCCCAGTAGGTGGAACTCCTGCGCTAGGTTTTCCTGGTGTTACAGGTTTTCTGTTACACTTGTGGTAATTCTTGATTTGAGATACACTGCAGGCCCGTATAGTCTGCTTTTGAGTTTGCCTGTTATTGTTTTTTCTGTCTGGTGTTTTGTCTTTGGTCTTGTGTCCCTTCCGTGTGTGCCCCCCTCTCCCCCCCCCCTTTTTTTTTCTCCCTATCCTCTTTCCCTCCCAGGCCCGTGTAGGGGTTCTCCGCAGCTTTATTGACCAGCTGTCCTTACTGCCCTGACAAGTATCATGGCGACCCTCAGCATCGCATCATTTAATGCTAAAGGTTTGAACACCCCTGAGAAGCGTGCGCAAGTATTGCATTATTTCCATCGCCAGAAGATTGACATAATTTGTTTCCAGGAAACACACTTTAAGGTAGGCTGTGCCCCACGCATCAAAAATAGACTATATGACATGGCATTTCACAAATTTTCACCAGTCCAGATCTAGGGGAGTAGCCATAGCAATCCATCACTCTGGCTCACCAGGTCCTCACCTGCGTCACTGATCCAGAGGCCCGTTACCTTATACTAGTCCTCTCCGTCGAGGGGCGGCTATATACCATCATTAATGCCTATGCACCTAACGTTGCCCAGGCGACCTTTTTTGACCATCTCATTGACACAGCCATCCCTCTGGACCCCACGCGAGATAATTCATCGGGTAAATCGGCTTTGTCATATGCTATCATCAAAAAAGTGAAGAGGGCATTTCTCCAACTACAGCTCTGTGACGTATGGCGGGTGCAACATCCCTCCGACAGAGATTTTTCTATTTTATTTCCCTCCCCACGGGTCTTACAGTCGCCTGGATTACTTACTGGTTCAGCATTCTGCTCTGCCATTGGTGATGACGACCTCCATTGGGAATATACTATGGTCAGACCACACGCCAGTTTTTTGTTCTCTCCGACTTCCCACTGTGCAGCGACCCATGTGGAATTGGAAACTAAATGAATCCCTGTTATCGGATTCCCTCTATGTGGCGGAAGTCAGTAGAACTATCTCTCAATTCCAAGAGCAGCACGTTGGGGATTCCTCCTCACTGGCGATCCAGTGGGAGGCTCTTAAGTGTGTGATCAGGGGAGTCCTAGTCAAGCATGGCGCCAGACTTAAGCGGGGTCGGGCGACAGCTCTCGCCTCAGCGATGTCTAAGGTTCAGGAGTTGGAGTTAGTGCATAAACGTGCCCTTTCCTCTGCGGTACTTCGGGAATTGCAGGACGCGCGGTTGGCAGTCAAGAGACTTCTTGAGGCTGCGTTGGCTGGTGTGCTACAGCGCTGCCGGGGCAAATTTTATGAATATGGAAATAAATGTGGCCGTATGCTGGCCAGGGCCCTCCGCTCTCACATAGCACAATCCCACATTCCCTCTATCAAGACTTCTGCAGATGCTGTTGTACACTGCACCACTGACATCGCTAAGACCTTCCAGGTAACTTTCCTCACCACTCCCTCTTTGCTAAGATCCCGTCATCAGTCTCTCAGTAGTTGGAGAACCCTTTTTCGCTGCAGGAGATTGAGATGGTGATTAAGGACCTTCCGGGGGGGGGTAAGAGCCCTGGTCCTGATGGGTTTACAGCCAAATTCTACAAAACTTTTCCAGAAGAGTTGGCACCTCTGCTTCTGCAGACGTTTAATGCCATCTCCCCTGAGACGCCCTTTCCGCCTAAGGCGACTATGGCACATATTGCAGTTGTTCCCAAACCAGGGAAAGATCCGCAGGCCTGTAGCAGCTATCGCACCATATCACTCTTGAACGTCGACATTAAAATGTATGCTAAGCTTATAGCGAATCGGCTTGGTTCTCTCGTGCACCCTGACCATGTAGGCTGTGCCGGATAGGGAGGCACGAGACAACACAATCAAAACAGTGGACATTATTCATCATGCTCGGTCTCACAAGCTTCCTCTGATGGTCCTGTCGCTTGATGCGGAGAAGGCCTTCGAAAGGATATCATGGTCTTCTCTTCATCAAACCATGACCCACATTGGTTTGGGCCCTACTCTTCTTTCTAAGATCGCCCTTTATAGGTCTCCCTCAGCACGTGTCAAGGTCAATGGATCCCTCTCTGAGCCGTTCTCCATTTTCAATGGGACAAGGCAAGGTTGTCCTTTATCCCCGCTTTTGTACATATTGATTATGGAGAACCTGTTGGCTTCCATTAGAGCTAACCCCGATATTAAGGGGGTCAACATTGGAGCACGTGAATATAAATGCTCAGCGTTTGCTGATGACCTTTTGGTCTATATCACAAACCCACATATTTCGTTCCCGGCCTTGATGGCGGTGATCTCACAATTTGGTAATTGGTCCAACTTTAAGATCAACTCCTCCAAATCTGAAGCGCTCAATGTTGGCCTCTCTTCGTCAGATCAGCAGCACCTTCAGTCGAATTTCCTTTTCGCCTGGCCCAGAGGGGGTATCTCTTACCTTGGGATTCGTATCTCCGCTGATCTTTCCAAATTATTCGCAGATAATTTCATCCCTCTGCTTAATCAGACAAAGACTTGGAGGCCTGGTCTAAAAAAGATCTTTCTTGGTTTGATAGAATGCGCTGAAAATATCTATCCTCCCGAAATTTCTGTATTTATTTCAAACGATCCCTATCAACCTCCCGGCCTCATTTTGGAAGAGTCTTAGGCGGTGCTTCTCGGCGTTTGTTTGGGCGGCCCGCAAACCTAGAATTGCGTATGATGTGCTGATCAGACCGAAAGATGCTGGGGGTGTGGGTCTCCCAGACTGCAGAATATATCACTTAGCTGCGGCATATGCGCGATTTCTGGCTTTGGCCTTGGATCAAAATAGGAGGTTGTGGATGCGATTGGCAGCGGACTTGTGTCCTCTGTCAATGGCGGTGCTCCCCTGAATCTGGACTCCATCGACCCATAGTCATCTCGTGTCTTCCTTTAGTATGAGACACACTCTGATTACGCTCTATGTTCAGAGAAACACCTTTAATTTAATTGATCGTGAGGGTCCCTGTGTACCAGTCACTGACCATCCGGGATTCCCTCCTGGAACATCTGTGGCTGCCTTCCTAGGGGGCACAAAATTAACTCCCTTGCGCTTTATGCATGTTACGGTAGCAGGACGGTTGAAATCATACCGTGACATCCTTGCTGAAGGCGATCTCCCCGTAGGGGCCTTTAATCAATATATTCAGCTGTCCCATTTCTTCGACAAGATGAAATCTAAAATGGACTTGCACAGGCCGCCCACTGACTTCGAGAGGCTTATCTTAGCCACATCTAGTCCTGGACATGCCCTTTCCATTGTGTATAAAATGTTGCTCTCCGCTCCCTCCGCTCAGCTACCTTCCTTTTGCCGTCACTGGGAGAATGAGTTGGGTCTCTCCTTTTCTGATTTGCAATGGCACAGATGTTTTCAATTGACACATAAGGCTTTGATAGCCTCTAAAGATCAGGAAACGTGTTATAAATTACTCTCCAGATGGTACAGGGTGCCTACTGTTTTACATAAGTGGTACCCGACGGTATCAGATCAATGTTGGAGGTGTGGGAGCGGAGAGGGCACCATGACACACATTTGGTGGGGATGTGCCCAGCTTAGGGGGTTCTGGTCTGCAGTTATAACAGTAATCAAGGAAGTAACGGGAGTAACAGATTCACTGGAGGCCTTGTTGCTTTACATGTGCCCATAAATAGGATTAAGAAGTCTCTCCTCCGTTACCTGTTGCAGGCAGCTAAATCCATTATTCCACGAAAGTGGAAATCTTCCGCATCTCCCTCACTGGAAGAATGGTATGCTGAAATTGACTCTATGCAGAGAATGGAGGAGATTATTTCTCATAGCCCTGACCAACTGCTTGCGTGTCAGCGAACCTGGTTCTACTGGCCACTTTCAAGACCACTCACTATACTTCTCTATTTCTTGTTGAGATCGGAATCTATGAAAGGCCATGGAATGCTGTCCCTAGGGTAACTCCTCTTGTCGGGTGAGACCTCTGAAGTGGGGAAAAACAGGGACTTTTGGGGGTCAAGTGGACGCTTTTGCGGCCCTGGGACGGTTCTTGCATCCACCCCTTTGCCCCCGCCCCCCCCAACCCCGAGGTTTTTTTTTTCCTCTCCCTTTTTTTCTCTCTCTCTCTCTGCCTCCCCCCTCCTCTTGTATGTGCGGTGTTTGTGTGTTGTTCGTATGTAGTTTTATACCCATGTTTATTTTTACCTTTGTACTCAATCTATATTATTTTTATATTATATACCGAAACTCCAAATACCTGATCACAATGAGAATGACACTGTACATCACTTAATCTATTCTTCTGTTTTATTTGTCTCTTGAGATTTCAGTTACGGTTTTGATATGCATACTTATTATACTTGAAATGTTAGTGCGGAAGTTCGAACGTTATTATTTTGCTCCACATCACTTATGTACACATTCCTTTTACATTATTTTGCTTTTATCTTAATATATCCATTATGTTCTTCAATAAAGTTTCTTTGAATTTGAAAAAAAAAAAAAAGAAAAGTCCTTACACAGCTCTGTATACGGAAAAATTAAAAAGTTCTGGCTATTAGAAGATAGCGATGCATAAATATTATTTTACACAATAAAAACACAAAAAAAAAATTGTGCTTCCACATAAAAAAAACTATTTAAATTGGGTATCACCTTATTCGTCTCAACCCAGAGTAAAACTAACTTGTCACGGATACTGCACGGTGAACACTATTAAAAATAAAAAACACTGCTAGGATTGCAGTATTTTCTTCACCCTGTATTCCAAAAAAGCGGATCTAAAAGCGATCATAAAGTCTTGTCCCCCAAAAATGATACCAATAAAAAACGTCAACTCATCCTGCAAAAAAAAAAAGTCCCTATACAGCTCCGTACACAGAAAAATAAAAAAAGTTATTGCTCTCAGACTATGGCGATGCAAAAACGTGTTTTCCCTTTTCAAATAAGTGTTTTTATTGTGTAAAAGCTGTAAAACATTAAAAAAAAATACAAATTTGGTATCGCTGTAATCGTATCAACCTGCTGAGTAAAACCAGCAAGTGATTTATACCGCACAGTGACCGCTGTAAAAAATAAAAATAAAAAACACTACCAGGATTGCTGTATTTTGTACAAAATGCCTCACAAAAATCCTAACAAAAAGTGATCAAAGCATCACATGCACCCCATAATGGTACCAAGAAAAACATCAACTCATCTCGTAAAAAACAAGCCCACAATCAGCTCCGTATACAAAAAATTAAAAAAGTTATGGCTGTCAGAATAGGACAACATAAAAACGCAACTTTTTATAAACTCACTTCTATTGTGTAAAAGTATTAAAACATAAAAAACTATATAACATTTCTATCATTGCAATTGTACCGACCCCCATAGTAAAGTTATCCCGTAATTTATCCCGTATGGCGAATACTGTAAAAATGAAGCCCAAAAACAATGGCGGAACTGCATTTTCATGGCCCAATGCTAAAAAAAAACAAAAAAAAAAAAAACTACGGAACACCTGTGCGCCCAAAATGCAAAATACACCCTTAGATGAGATCCCTGAGGGGTGTTGAATCCCAAATGGGGCAACTTCTGGAAGGTTTCACCTGTTCTGGTACTTTCAGGGCTTTGCAGATGCGACATGGCCCCACCAAAATCTGTGCTCCAAAAGCCAAATAACACTCCCTCCCTTATACACCCTGCCATGTGTCCAAATAGCAGTTTACACCCACATGTAGGGTATTGCCGAACTTGGAGGAAATTGCTTAACACAATTTGGGATGCTTTTTTTTCCAGGATTCCTTGTAAAAAAATTAAAAATTTTCAGCTAAAATTGCAGATAAGAAAAAAAAAATTTTTTTATTTTCAGAGCCGAACGCTAAAAAAATTTGTAAAACCCACCTGTGGGGTTCGATTTTACTCACTACACCTGGATATATTCCGTATGGGGTTTGTAGTTTCCAATTATGGGGTCTTTTTAGGGGAGATTATTAGTTTTGGAAACCTTAGGGTGTCCCCCAAACCTGAAATGGCCCCTAAATAAAATTGTAATGAAAATGAGACCCCAGAGCCCAGTAAGTGCTCTTCCTATTCTAAAGGCTTGTAGTTGAGCCAAAAATCGGCACAGGGCCACATATGGGATATCTCTGAAAACGTCAGAATCTGGGGAATCGTTTATTAAGCTGCATTTCCATGGTCACATTGACTTGTGTTCCAGTGAAAAATTTGAATAAAAAATTGAAAATCTGCAAAAAAAGTTACATTTTGAAATTTACCTCCCCCTTTGCTTTAATTTCTGTAAAATTTATCTAAAGGGTCAACAAACTTCTTAAATGCTTTTTTAATACTTTAAGGGGTGTAGTTTCTAACATACAGGCCCTTCAAAGCCACCTCAGAACTGGACTGGTCCCTAAAAAAATCTATTTTGCAAATTTTCTTGAAAATGTGAAAAATGACTACTATATTTCTAAGCTCCTTAAAAAACATTTAAAAAATTCTGCCAACCTACAGTAGACATATGGTAGATGTTGGTTATAAACTATTTTTTTTTTTTTTTTTTAAATTCAAGCGTATGTTTATTTAAGAGATTGAAGTAACATAAAGCAATATAAACAAAGTGCGGGGTTCCGCTTCAAAAATGTCAGTAACATAAATGTGTATCCAACAATTAGTACAAGTGACCAGTTTAGAAGAAAATTTTAAACAAGTTACTTTTGACCTCGTCTTATTTCAACATATGGTTATAAAGGTGAACAAACACCCCAACCTCCAACTGGGGTACAGTAAATAGGTATAGACGAGTTACACATTACACTGAGCACACGGACCTTACAGACAACAAGAGGGGAGGGAAGGGAAGGGGAAAGGGCAAGACACCATGATGACCCCCAATCCCACGTCATGTCCCGGATAATTTCTGTAGAGCCAGAAAAAAACTACTCATCCTCTCGGGATCTCTATGCATGGGCATTGAACCCCCCACCGAGGCCCGTCTAATCAGATCCTAAAAAAGGAGGGTGTTTAGCTGAAATAGAGAGATATAGTTGAGAAGACTTAAAGGTGGTCCAGTAAAACCAAGTACGCTGGACCCTAAGCAGTTGATCATTACTATGTGAAATCAGCTCCTCCATTCTCTGCATAGAATCAAGCTATGCATACCACTCCTCTATTGAGGGAGGTGTGAGAGATTTCCACTTCGGGAATGACTGTTTTAGCAGCCCGCAACAAGAAACGAAAGGGGAAATTTCTTGAATCTGTTTGTGGGCATGTCGAAATGTAAAGCAGCAGGAGCTTCTGGGGTATCCGGGATTTCCCCTTCCTGTTAGCTCCGCTCACTCTTATGGGCTGCAGACCAGAATCCCCTCAGCTGAGGACAACCCCACCAAATGTGACACATGGTGCCCTCTCCACTCCCACATCTCCAACACCGGTCAGAGGCTGCTGGATACCATTTGTGCAGAACAGCAGGCACCCTGTACCACCTGGCGAGCACCTTGTAACATGTTTCTTGGTACTTAGAGGCTATTATAGCCTTATGGGACAATTGAAAGCATCTGTGCCATTGAAGATCAGAGAAGGAGAGTCCTAACTCATTTTCCCATGCATTACAATAAGACGGGCGCTGGGAGGCGGGAGCGGAGAGTAGCAGCCTGTACACCATGGAGAGAGCATGACCCGGACCAGAGGAAGCTAGAGCAAGCCTCTCAAAATCTGTCAGCGGCCTGGACAGATCCAATTTTAATTTTATTTTGCCAAAGAAATGAGAAAGTTGGGCGTATTGGAAGAAAGCTCTTGCGGAAATATCATCCTTACTCATTAGATTTCTGGTTCAGGTTTCAGTCTGCCCGCGGCTACAACAGGTGAGAAGCGTAAGGGTGTGGCTTTCCTGCCCCCCAGAAAAGCGGCCGGAGACGCCCCAGGGGGAAAGTCTGGGTGGTCAGTGATTGGCACACAGGGGCCTTCCCGATCAATTAGACTATAGGTGTGCCTGTGCGCATAGAGGGTAGCCAAGGTGTGTCTTGTGCTAAAGGAGGATGCGAGCTGAAGGTTAAGTGAGGAGTCCCGATCCCGGGGAGCACCCCCCGCCA
>JAODAL010026595.1:0-56485 GCA_025379985.1 Phyllomedusa bahiana | reverse complement strand
ATTTCTTACCGGTGGGGGTTCCCCTTCTCTCTTCAAGTCAGACAGGGGGACAAGTCACTCTTGTTCAGATCAATGGCAGACTTGCCCTCCTTTGTATCCACACTGGGACTCCCGGACATAGCTCTCCCGGACTGGCCCAATGCCCTAACACCAGACCCCAACGTAGGAGCTCCCCACCTGATGGAGAATCAATGACTACACTCTCACCTAATCTCCGCAAAACTGCAGAGTTCCCGCCGCAGGCCGAGGAGTCCGGATGGCCCGCAATCAAGGACGCAACCTCCCCGCTGACACTGCATTTGTAGGAGAGTCAGTACCCCCCTGATTGTTCATGCCCCTCGACACTAGATGCTCACCATCAAACCCAGCCGCTATCCCCTTTCATAGTCTTGTTTGACCTCTACCCGGGCGAGACGGCTCGGAGTTCGGCTCAACTGGACTTTGGACTGTGGACTCTACTGGTGAGGTCTTCTCTAATAGTAATGCTCTGGTCCCACCTGATATCAGTTGATTGACTATATGGTTTTACACTACTGCCTCTGTGATGACTGGATGGATGGGAGCGCCATGTTCAGACCCTCTGATACCTGTGCTTCCCCTCCTCCCTTTCCACTCATCTCCTGTCCCATGCCCCCCCCCCCTCTCCTCCCATCCCCTTCTCCCTGCTTTCCCCTTCCTCTCCCTTAGAATTGTGCGGAGAACTCGAGGGAAGGCGCTCACATTCCATCCATCCATTTCCCCTCTACATCTCCGGAGGTTTGCTTGTCACAGATCTCTGTGGTATAGCAAACTCTATATTTTTGGTGTTTTTGCTTTTTCCCTGTCATCTTGTTTTCTGGTCCTCTTCACGGAAATACCCCCGTGTAGACTTGGCCTGTGGGTACCCCCATATAGCCCCTGCAGTTACTTATCTGCTCTTTCTAGGATTATGGCCTCTGTTGGTTAGGCCTTGGTTTACGAATGTTTCATGTTTGCATTGTTTGGTTTCCAAATGTTTCGGCTTGTCGTATGCGGCATCGTCCTCTCTGATATTCGGGGGTCCTGATCTCTTGGGCGCTCTTAGATGGTACTATGGAGAATATACGTATAACGTCCCTTAACGTTAAGGGCTTCAACTCCCCTGAAAAGCGCTCCCAAATACTCTACCACCTCCATAAACAGAAATCCCGTATTGTCTTTCTTCAGGAGACCCATCTTCTCGAATCCCACATGCAGCATTATAAAAACAGATACTTCCCTGTCTGGTGTCATAGTAGTAGCACATCCTCGAGGGTTAAGGGAGTGGCCATCTTCTTCCACAGATCCCTGCCTGTCACGATTATCAATACATTCCGAGATGATGACGCTAGAGCTCTTTTTTTGAATGTGACTCTACAGGGTCAGACTGTTACTTTGGCCAACATATACGCACCCAACACGGGTCAAATATCCTTCATGGCAAAGATTTTAGGGGGCGACTTTAACCTAGCACTGAATCCTCTTCTAGACACTTCTACTGGACGCTCCTCTGTGGCCTACCGAGCCCTTCATAGAGTGAAACAGTTGCTCCATGACATGCAGCTGATCGACATCTGGAGGTTGTTGCACCCGCAGGATAGGGACTACACCTTCTACTCTTATCCCCACAATTCGTACTCCCGAATTGACTACATTCTACCCCAACACTCCTTCCTCAAACACGTGGTCTCTGCCTCCATTGGTAACGCTGTCCACTCGGACCACGCTCCAATCCATTGTGATATAGCGCTGCCACATTGGAGGAGAACAGCATATGCATGGAAACTGAACGAATCACTCTTATCTGATTCGTTGTGTTTGACAGATTTGCAGCGGGAGGTGGACTGGTTCATAGGAGTGCGTGAGTCTGATCATACTTCCCCTCAAATCCAATGGGAGGCATTGAAGTGCACCCTTAGATGTGTTCTTATGAAACATGGCGCCCGCCTTAAAAGAGAGGCGTCCGCAAAGCTCCAAATGCTCCTGACCAAACTGCACTCCCTGGAGACAATACATAAGGTCTCGGGACTGGATAGAGATCTGAGGGAGGTGGTTCAGACTCGCCATGAAATCCTCAGACTAATGGAATCCAGGCATAGGAGGTACCAACAGCTGTGTGCCAGCTCCTTCTACACCTGGAGCAATAAACCAGGGAAGGCCCTTGCTCGAGCATTGAGAGATAAGAGAGCAGCCCTGTTTGTCCCTTCGATTAAGACTCCAAAGGGAAGAACGGTACACCTCACTGAGGATATCCTCAAGGTCTTTCGTCAATACTACTCAGATCTGTACAATTTACCACCGCCTGTCACCAGCCCGCCGTCCCTGCGGGCATACCTTGTGAAAACTGCCTTGCCACGCCCTTCGGCGGAGTCCCTCGCTTCCCTGGAGGAACCTTTTTCAGAGGAGGAACTAGCGACGGCCATACAAACGCTTGCATCCGGTAAGAGTCCTGGTCCGGACGGATATATGGCCTTATTTTATAAAACTCTGAGGGTGGAATTGTCTCAACCCATTCTCAGGGCATTCAACACGGCTTCCTCCGACACCCCGTTTGATCAAGCCTTCTTGAAGGCCAATATAGTGGTAATACCAAAAGAGGGTAAAGACCCATCACATTACCAAAGCTACCGCCCGATCTCTCTGATCAATACAGATGCAAAACTTTTCGCCAAATTGATAGCTAACCGTCTTAGCCCCCTGCTCACATCAATTATCCACCCGGACCAGGTGGGCTTTGTCCCGTCCAGGGAGGCGAGGGAAAATACACTAAAGACTTTTTCCCTCCTTCATCATGTACGGATACAGAACATCCCTTGCCTTCTCTTGTCCCTGGATGCAGAGAAGGCCTTTGATAGAGTGGCTTGTCCTTTCTTGCATAACGTCTTGGAATCATTGGGTCTGGGTAGGGGAATCTGTGGGAGAATCATGGCCCTCTATGCTTCTCCACAAGCTCAGCTCAGGGTGAACGGGACTCTCTCTGCTCCCTTCACAATAGGGAATGGCACCAGACAGGGATGTCCCCTCTCCCCGATCCTCTATATCTTGGCGATGGAGCATTTGTTACAAGCTCTCAGAAATGCCCCAGAGATACAAGATATTTCCATAGATAATCTCCAGTTTAAAAGCTCAGCCTTCGCGGACGATTTATTGTTGTATCTTACGGATCCGATGACATCACTACCAGCGGCGCTGAGGATTCTAGAGGAGTACAACTCCCACAGTAATCATAAGATAAATATGACAAAAAGCTCAGCCCTCAGTTTCAATATCCCTCAGACCTCACTGGCGTCTTTGATGACCTCATTCCCTCTTTCTTGGGAATCCTACTCCCTCAGGTACTTGGGGGTCCGGATCCCCTCAGATCCGGAGTTAGTTTATGATCTCAATTTTGTCCCCTTCCTTTCCAGTCTCCAGCGGGATCTTACGAAATGGGATAGGAAGGATTTTTCCTGGCTGGGACGCATAAACATATTAAAAATGAATATTCTCCCAAGACTTTTATACCTCTTCCAAGCAACCCCTCTTAAACTACCCAAAACCTTCTTCTCAGAGCTGCGTAAATTGACATCCCAGTTTGTGTGGGCGAGGGGTCGACCCCGAATATCAGAGAGGACGCTATCTCGACCAAAGACGGAGGGAGGCCTGTCCCTTCCTGACTTCCAGGCCTACTATCTGGCTGCAGTGGCTGTTCGTATACTAGACGCATTTCAGACTGTAGCCCCCAAATCATGGGTACTTCTAGGTGCCGTATCAGTTGCACAGTGGCATACGTCCAATATTTATTTTCTTGAAGTCCCCAATCATTCTGTGTGGACTTCTGACAGAGCGGATAGTCGCTGTAGTACATGCTGCGATTTTTTCGGAAGGACAAATCTTCCTTTTTCAACATGCGTACTCCATTCACATGCACATTTTAAAATACCCTCCCATTATCACATGGGATACATAGCACACTCCTTTTAAAACCACAGTAAAAACAAAATTCCCAAGATCTCAATGCTAGCACTATATATAACATTTCAGGCTAAAACTTTCATTGAGACCCTTGGGTGCTAAAGACTCTAACGTGTAGATCCAAAATGCTTCACGTTTCAGAAGCATTTGGACAATTTCACACTCTTTCCTGTAATTGATCTCCTCCTGTACGCAGCATTTGGATCACTCACTTGGTGCCTGGATTATAGAAGTGGCGTGCCATGAGTTTGCCATATTCTACTCTCGATTTTATCTTTTGTCGATCTTCTTCTCAAAAGTGCGTATTGCTGACTTATGTTCCGTAATTCTTTGTTTAATCTGCCTGCTTGTCTGTCCTACATATACCCTACCACATGGGCATTTTAGGGCATATATAACATTTTTGCTATTGCAACTATGATACCCTTTGATGTCTATTTCTGTCCCTTTCATAGGGTGGGCAAATTTTGATCCCTTAATTATGGTGCTTCAATTAGAGCACGCCATACAGGGAAATGTACCCTGTTTTGTTGCTCTTATCTTCTGTTGCCTAGTTCTCCTTTGCCTTACAATATCAGATCTTACAAGATCATCTCCTATTGATTTCCCCCTCTTGAAAATGTACCTTGGACGCTTTTTAAACAAGTAACCATATTTAGTATCCTTTTGTAATATATGCCAGTAGCGGTTGATAGTCCGCTTAATTAAGGTCGCAGCACGTACTACAGCGACTATCCGCTCTGTCAGAAGTCCACACAGAATGATTGGGGACTTCAAGAAAATAAATATTGGACGTATGCCACTGTGCAACTGATACGGCACCAGGTTTTTAAAATTTCTTGTTGTCTTGTGTTTTTCACCGATTTATATAAAGTAAAGTTTGCTCATGGAAATATCCTGCACGCCTTGATGATAATTATTGTTCATGAACTGATATAAGGGTTGCTGGAAAGACTCCCTGAACCGAGGCGATCCTGGTTGACCGGTATAATAAGAATTAAGCAGCGCTTGGTATTGATAAATAGTACTGTAAAACTCTCCTTAAAGCTGCAACAATGTCGTTTGAAGAGATTACTAAGTTAACTAATAACAGAGAGGATATGTTTGCCTTTTCTGACAATGAGAGGACTGCCATACTCAAACAGGCTGAAACTGCCGGCTTTTTTCTAAATGTTGCACAGAGTGGCGAGTCGACTAATTTAAGTAATCGGCTAGAGCAGCTCTTGAAAAAGGAAACTAGCCTGACGATGCATGCTTCCACTATTGCTGAATATGTGAAAGCATTAAGGATCCCGAGAGGATTAAGAAGTACCCTGCAACCTATCCTCTTAAAGGATGATGTGGTATACAAAGAGAAGTGGTATGCCTTGTCTAATCGCTATTCTCTAGACCTGATGATCCTGACAATCCAGCATCTGCAGATTGCGGTGAAGAATGTAAAAACTGATATCGCAGTGTGTGAAGAGGAGTATAAAACTAGTGTGGATATGGAGCAATATGAACGCGCACGTAAGGAACTACAGAATAATGTTGACAAAATGAAGGAACAACTATTGAAAGTGAAGCTGAAGAAATTTGAACATGACACAAAAGACTACCAATATGATCTGGTTTATACATGGATTGAAAATCGTGGTAGAAGACGCATCCAGTTTAGATAACAGTCACGTAGTAACACCTCCACTGAAAGCTTAAGTGCAGCGTCAGATGTCAATCAGGAGGCTGCATGTACGGAAACAAGGAAGAGAACAGCAAAAGCGGCTACACCTTTTTTAGGGGGAGCTGGCATTGCAGAGGAGGATCAAGCAGTGCAGCAAACAACAGAAAACAAAACAAAGAGGCTGCAACGAAGGTGGAACCAGAACCGCTAGTTGTGAACATATCATCTAAAAAGCTCACGAGGCCGCAAGAGAAGGTTCTTAATAGAGGACTGAACTTTGTCCCGAGGAGTGAAGATCATTTATTTAAATTTGAAGTTGACTTCTATAAGCTTTGCCGTAATATAAGATTAAAAATGCATTTTGGTAACCAGAGTAACATGAATAAAGGTATCCATGAAAGGTTGGTTAAGAAGCTAGGTAGAAGGAGCCAGTTCGATCCAAACATACAGAGTGCCACACTGGATGTTTTTCAGCAATTAGTTGTAGAAGAGGTGAAAAATAAATGGAGCACCGCTGTTGGTTCTGCCCGTGACAACATGTCCAATAAAGAAAGAAGTGCTATTAAACAACTTAAAACTGATCAAGACTTGATTATTAAAAAAGCCGACAAAGGCGAGGCAACTGTCGTCATGGACAGAAGCGACTACATGTGTGAAGCCATCTCACAATTAGGGGACCAGAAAGTATATAAGAAACTTAAAAAAGACCCTACAATAGAATTCCAAAGAGAAATTGAGTTGATTGTGGATGAGGCAGTTACATCAGGAATTATTACACCCGCCATGGGGAATATGTTGAAAGTGCAGAATCCGAGAGTTCCCATTGTATATTTTGTTCCCAAAATCCACAAGTCCCTAAAATCTCCACCCTGCAGGCCCATAGTGTCGGGCATAGGTTCCATTTTGGAACCGTTGGCTACGTATATGGATGGACATCTCCAAAAATTTGTGAAAGAAAAAACAGGTTGTCTATTTGACACTAAAGAATTCTTGTGTATATTGCAAGCCATGGATGCTAGGGAAACTAGTTGGTTATGCACATTGGATGTTAAAAGCCTCTTCACAAATATACCATATGAAGAGGCCTATAAGGCAGTTAGAGACGCATTGACATTAGACCCCACCATTACAAATGCACACTTAGCGTTTCTTATGACAATATTTGAAACGGTTCTTAAAAAGAATTATTTTAGATTCAGTGAAGAATTTTTCCTTCAACAGCAAGGGACATCTATGGGGTCGCCAGCCGGACCTAGCGTAGCCAACATCTATATGTGGTCATTTGAAAATAAGTTTGTCCACTCTTCCACATTTTCAACAAATATTATGTGTTGGAAAAGATATGTGGACGACATATTTCTATTATGGAAGGGAACAGAGGTAGAACTGTCAGAATTCGTAGCATATATTAATGAATGTCACCCGTTGATTAAGTTCACATTAACGAAGAACAAGAGTAAAATTGAGTTTTTGGATGTAGAGGTTAGTAAAATGGAAAAAAGTGACAGATTTGAAACAACACTCTATACTAAACCAACAGATCAAAATAATACACTAAACAGAGCCAGCTGTCACTCCCCACAAATATTGGCTGTTCATCCGAGCAAGGAGGATATGCTCGGATGATACCAAATACAACATACAGAAAGAGAAAATTATAAACAAATTTGAGGAAAAAGGTGATGATTCCAATCAGATAAGAAAAATTGGTGATGAGGTTGGAAAAATAGATAGAGAGGAACTTTAGAGAAATTCTAGACAGAGGAATGACGACAAAGATAGATGTACTATGATTACTACTTATGGAGAGAAAGCCCAACTTATTAAGCGGACTATCAACCGCTACTGGCATATAGTACAAAAGGATACTAAATATGGTTACTTGTTTAAAAAGCGTCCAAGGTACATTCTCAAGAGGGGGAAATCAGTAGGAGATGATCTTGTAATATCGGATATTGTAAGGCAAAGGAGAACTAGGCAACAGAAGATAAGAGCAACAAAACAGGGTACATTTCCCTGTATGGCGTGCTCTAATTGAAGCACCATAATTAAGGGATCAAAATTTGCCCACCCTATGAAAGGGACAGAAATAGACATCAAAGGGTATCATAGTTGCAATAGCAAAAATGTTATATATGCCCTAAAATGCCCATGTGGTAGGGTATATGTAGCACAGACAATCAGGCAGATTAAACAAAGAATTACGGAACATAAGTCAGCAATACGCACTTTTGAGAAGAAGATGCAACAAAAAGATAAAATCCAGGAGAGTAGCAGATATGGCGAAACCTCAGTGGCACGCCACTTCTATGAATCCAGGCACCAAGTGAGTGATCTCAAATGGTGCCTACTGGAGGAGATCAATGTCAGGAATGAGTGTGAAATTGTCCAAATGCTTCTGAAACGTGAAGCATTTTGGATCTACAAGTTAGAGTCTTTAGCACCTAAGGGTCTCAATGAAAGTTTTAGCCTGAAATGTTATATATAGTGCTAGCATTGAGATCTTGGGAATTTTGTTTTTACTGTGGTTTTAAAAGGAGTGTGCTATGTATCCCATGTGATAATGGGAGGGTATTTAAATGTGGCATGGAATGGAGTACGCATGCTTGAAAAAGGAAGATTGTCCTTCCGAAACGTCGCAGCAGGTACTACAGCGACTATCCGCTCTGTCAGAAGTCCACACAGAATGATTGGGGACTTCAAGAAAATAAATATTGGACGTATGCCACTGTGCAACTGATACGGCACCAGGTTTTTAAAATTTCTTGTTGTCTTGTGTTTTTCACCGATTTATATAAAGTAAAGTTTGCTCATGGAAATATCCTGCACGCCTTGATGATAATTATTGTTCATGTACTTCTATAAAATAGACTCTATAAGGCCCCTGTTGCAGCCTTACCATGGCTACCAGCGGTAATGCTGTCAAAAAGATCACTTAGTAAAATTCCCCTAATAGCCCGGACCTCAGTCGCTTTATGCAGAGCACACTCATGCAAGTGGACACTCAGCAGTACGGGAGGCCCATGCACCCCTTTATTGGGGAACCCCGCCGTTCCGGATCCTCTTACGATGCCCTTGTCCCATCTATTGGGGGGATCGGCGGCCATGTCTGTAATGGACAGAACTCTATCCCTGAACTCCCTTCAAGGATATGAGGAGCTAGTGGGAAACGCGGGTACTACCTTGTTTGCCCAATTTTCCTATTACCAGTTGCACAGCTTCTACCTGAAATGGAGACAGGAGCTGGCGGTACATAGACCCCACACTGTCTTTGAGCTGTGGTGTCTGGGTAGATATTCAGAGAGGAGGGCTCTGTCGGACCTCTACAGGCTCATACTTGTCTCGGGGAAGGACAGCAGACTCTCCTTCCAGGATAGTTGGGAGAGGGAGCTCAATCTGACTCAATCTGAGGAGGACTGGCTCAAAACATTTAAGTTAATCCACAAATCTTCAATATCCTCCAAGGCACACGAGTTGAACTATAAGATAGTCACAAGGTGGTATCGAGTGCCCGCCCTCTTGAACACCCTGTTTCCCTCTAGCCAAGTGTCTGTTGGCGTTGCGGAAAGGAGAGGGGAACTATGTCTCACATCTTGTGGGGATGCCCGATCCTACAGCCTTTCTGGGAGGAGGTGATTGACATTGTCCACAAAGTGACAGGTATAAAGATTCAGAACACCCCCGCTTCAGTGCTCCTCTTTGACATCCCGCTCCCCACAGCTCTCCTTAAGTCCCATTTAATTACATTTATGCTCTTGGCGGCCAAAAAGATCATTCCCAGACTCTGGTTATCCAAAGCCCGACCGAGGTTGACGAATTGGTTTCGGGAGATGCATGTACTACAGCGACTAGAGGAATTCAGAACGGACTCGCCAATATGTTATAGCAAATATTTACACATCTGGGGTGACTGGATCTCTTTTTGCGACTCAGATCAGTATTTTTCCTACTCATAGAGGGAGGAGCACTGGGCTTCTCACCTGGTTCGGGTAAAATTCGAGGTGGATAAGAGAGTTGGAGTCAGCCCCTCTCATTCCTTTTTTGGGGGAGGGGGGATGTCGCTGACAAGCCGATGACAGTTTTTGCTGTGTTTTTGTTTTTTCTTATTTAGTTTGTGCAATTTCTCTGTTGAGACTGCTTTTTTTGAATAACGTGCACCAGCAAGGGCTCTAACACGATAGCTACCTATGTTCCAACGTTTGGAAAGCACCTGGGACGAATGTAGTACAGAGTGCACCTGCTCTCTTCTCTATAGGGTTTGCTGAGCTTCCAATAGCAGGAACACTGTCCCTGCACCTCTAGATTATTGAACTGCACAGATGAGAACACTGTTAGCTTTCTTATGGCACTGTTACACAATTGTTTGAAGATACGACCTTTGTAATGTGTACCTTTTACTTCATTGTATTTCAATAAAAGCTTTTGAATACGAAAAAAAAAAAATATCACGTGATCGGAAATTTCCGATCAACCTAAAAACCGTGCCGATTTCAACTTTGTCGATTATAATCGCTCATCCCTAGTCGTGACTTGTGAACCAGTGTCCACCAGGGCTTCTAAGAGTACACCATCAATCCATATTGTTATATACGGGCATTTGGAGATGAACTGGGAAATCCACTGCGGTTGTCCCTCTGGGCCCTTGGATTCACCTCCCGAGGGGCGGCCCTTGGCCTCGGGGGTGGCCCGTTTAACTTGTAGCATTGATACTTACACTCACCGGCCACTTTATTAGGTACACCTGTCCAACTGCTCGTTAACACTTAATTTCTAATCAGCCAATCACATGGCGGCAACTCAGTGCATTTAGGCATGTAGACATGGTCAAGACAATCTCCTGCAGTTCAAACCGAGCATCAGTATGGGGAAGAAAGGTGATTTGAGTGCCTATTGAACGTGGCATGGTGGTTGGTGCCAGAAGGGCTGGTCTGAGTATTTCAGAAACTGCTGATCTCCTGGGATTTTCACGCACAACCATCTCTAGGGTTTACAGAGAATGGTCCGAAAAAGAAAAAACATCCAGTGAGCGGCAGTCCCTGTGGGCGGAAAATGCCTTGTTGATGCCAGAGGTCAAAGGAGAATGGGCAGACTGGTTCGAGCTGATAGAAAGGCAACAGTGACTCAAATAGCCACCCGTTACAACCAAGGTAGGCAGAAGAGCATCTCTGAACGCACAGTACGGCAAACTTTGAGGCAGATGGGCTACAGCAGCAGAAGACCACACCGGGTGCCACTCCTTTCAGCTAAGAACAGGAAACTGAGGCTCCAATTTGCCCAAGCTCATCGAAATTGGACAGTAGAAGATTGGAAAAACGTTGCCTGGTCTGATGAGTCTCGATTTCTGCTGCGACATTCGGATGGTAGGGTCAGAATTTGGCGGCAACAACATGAAAGCATGGATCCATCCTGCCTTGTATCAAACGGTTCAGGCTGGTGGTGGTGGTGTCTTTGGTGTGGGGAATATTTTCTTGGCACTCTTTGGGCCCCTTGGTACCAATTGAGCATCGTTGCAACGCCACAGCCTACCTGAGTATTGTTGCTGACCATGTCCATCCCTTTATGACCACAATGTACCCAACATCTGATGGCTACTTTCAGCAGGATAATGTGCCATGTCATTAAGCTGGAATCATCTCAGACTGGTTTCTTGAACATGACAATGACTTAACTGTACTCAAATGGCCTCAACAGTCACCAGATCTCATCCAATAGAGCATCTTTGGGATGTGTGGTGGAAGGGGAGATTCGCATCATGGATGTGCAGCCGACAAATCTGCGGCAACTGTGTGATGCCATCATGTCAATATGGACCAAAATCTCTGAGGAATGCTTCCAGCACCTTGTTGAATCTATGCCACGAAGAATTGAGGCAGTTCTGAAGGCAAAAGGGGGCCCAACCCGTTACTAGCATGGTGTACCTAATAAAGTGGCCGGTGAGTGTATAGTGTACAGGACGCTCACAAAAGGTACAGTAAATGCAATCGCCAGATGGAGGCTTTATAGGGGGGGGCCTATCAGAACTTTGATGACGAGCACGAGGCTCTGGAGACCATGTCCTGCTTACAGATGACTCCCGAGATGAGGACTGGCATTTTATTCCTTTTAAGGCCTGGCACAGAGAGTCCACTACTTGGGCGAGAACATCGGTAATAGCAGGGGTAGTAACAGGGATAGAGGCCTGTGCCGTCTGAGCGGACTGCATGGGTGTAACAGGAGGTAGTGGGGATGCAATAGGGATTCCACCAGCCAGGTCTGGGGAATGAGTGACAGAATTGTAAGCAATGCAGGGTGAATCAGTTCCCACTACTCGAAGGGCCAAAGTCTTAAAGTCCAAGAAAGTCATGTGTGGATTTTGTGCTGCTAGCATGCGAAGTTGGCTTTGTATTAGCCTGGAATCAACGCCTTCAATAAATCGATCAGTAATAATACTCTCCATGGCAACTGGGTCAAAGGTGTCTATTTGCTGCAAAGCCCTGAATGCAGACTGAAGGGCTAATGCATAGTCTCTGAGGGTCTCACCTGGTCTCTGACGTCGGTCATAAAATTTAAGACGAACCTCCGTTGGTGATTGGACTTCAAACTCTGTTCTGAGACGGGTGAGGACCTGTTCCATGCTGGTCTTTTCTGTGGATGGCCAAGAACGGACTTTCTCCACAGCTGGTCCTTCAAGCTGACCTAGTAGAAGTTGCACTTGCTGTGTAGGAGAAAGTGTGACAAGTTGAAGACTACACAATATCTTTTCTTTAAATCCAGCAAAGGTATGAGGATCCCCCTTGTAACTGGGAAGACTGGAGGTTCCTATACAGAAAGGACTTCCTGTTGCCATGACAGGAGCTGAAACTGGGATAGCAGCAGTTGCCTGAGATGCAGAGGCACTGGCAGATGATGATTCAGCAGTAATTGAGCCAGGCTGGTCACTGTGAGAGGTTGTAGACATTTTGAGAAAAATCAAGGTACTGTCTCTTTAAGAAAATGCAGAACTAAGGTAATACACAGTCACCAACAACAATGCATTTATCTGTATGTCTTGAATGGCTGATAACAGTGGACAATGGCGGATGTTGGCACTACAAAAAAGCAATAAAATCCTTCCCCCAAACAAGAGGGGATGTAAAAAAGTTCCTCCTAGTGAAAGGGGCAGTAAAGAAACCCCAACATAAATAGATTAACCCCATTACCGAAATTTGAAAAACCCCATGCAATGTGGGGTTTTCCCCGAAAAAATTGACGTTGGGTCGCCCTGGCGATTTTGTGCGCTACAACGGAGGCAGCAAGATCGTGGCAGGAACCAGCGGTATTTTGTGAGTCCGGCCCGGGGGAAATTAACCCCTCGATGTCGGAATCGTGGTGTGACTCGCAGCTGCGGGCACGGATGAGCTCTGCTGCCCCCGGATCCCGGGAAAAGAAACGGCGTCTGCGCCGCTAGGGTCTCCCTCCAGAAGGCCGGCGGAATGAAGCATGGGTTTCCTGGTGTGTCACGATGCCCCACAATGCATTGTGGGCACGTGACGACAGTTGCCTGGAGACCAGCACACACAAAATTCGTGTGCTGATCCCTATTGTATGAAAAAAAAAGTGAAATAATGTGAAAAAATTAAAAAAAAAAAATAGGTAAAAAAGTAAAACACAAACAAAAAAAAAAAATAAAAACACGAAACCCACCGCCCTTTTTCCCCTTTACAAACGCCAATCCCCCCCAAAAAAGATAAAAAATAAATAAAGTACCCAAAATTTGGTATCTCCAGTGCGTAACCCCCACTTAAAATCTGCGAAATTAACCCGTAGCGGGAACGTGTAAAAAAAACCCCGCAAAAAAAAAACACAGAATTGCAATTTTTGTTTCCCCCCCAAGCACAAAAAAAGGAGAAAAAAAAGTCATCAAAACTCATATCAAATCAAATTGGTGCCAATTAAACGTCAGTTCATCCCAAAAAAAAAAATCCTTAACAGTTTGTATATGGACAAATTAAAAAGTTAGGGCTTTTAGAAGATAGCGTGAAAAATATTTTTTTTAAAAAAAATAAAACACTTTTAAAAAAAAAAAATTGTGCTTCCACTAAAAAACTTAAAATTGGGTATCACCGTATCGTCTAACCACAGAGAAAAATTTAATTGTAGGATAATGCCGGTAAACGCTATTAAAAATAAAAATAAAAAACACTGCTGGGATTAGTATTTTCTTCACCCCCTTTCCCAAAAAAAAGGGATTTAAAAAGCTTGTCTCCCCAAAAATATCCCAATAAAAACTTCAACTATCCTGCAAAAAAAAAGTCCCTATACGCCCATAAACGAAAAAAAAAAAAAATTTAGGGCTCACGATTTTTGGCGATGCAAAAGCGTTTTTTCCCTTTTTCAAAAAAAATTTTTTTTGTTTTTAAAAAGCAGTAAAACATTAAAAAATATAAAAATTTGGGTTACCGTGTAATCGTATCAACTGCTGGTAAAAGCTTCATTTAACCCCCCGTGATCGCGAAAAAAAATAAAATAAAAAACCTACCGGATTGCTGTATTTTGTACAAAATCCCTCACAAAAACCCTTTAAAAAGGGGTTTTCCCAAACGATCAATTTCATCCCTCCTGATCCTGCTTTTTTCAGACTGTGGCTCAAAAGGGGGGCGGGTGTTGTTTTGTTTGTTTTGCATATCATATCTTGTGACCCAGCAGGATGACATCCCCGGGCCTTTCCTTCTTTATCAAAAAAAAAAGGTCTGTTTATGAAAAGCATTGTGGTAGTGGGGGAAATGTTTTGCTTCACAGCACAAGAGTCCTAGGTTCAAACCCTGCAGGAAACCCAAAACCCTGTGGTTTTTTTTTCTCTTTATCAATGCACAGACCTGATTGAGGTTTTTTTTAATTTTTTTTTGCATTTTTATAATAACTAAAGGGGAAAAGAGGGGGGCGGTGAATGACAGCACCGGGGGTTAACACTCAGTAGCTGCCTGAAAGGAAAGTGATATCGAGCTGGCGACCCGGGTGGAAACTCTGCCCTGGGGTTTTCCCCTGGAATGACATGTAAACAATGGATCATAAAGGGAAAGGGGCTAAAAAAAAAAAACGGTGCGAATTTTTTTTTTTTAATGAAAGGGGAAAATGTTTTTTATTTTATTTGCAAGGTTCCCAGGGCAATTTTTTTTTTGTGGCAAAACCCCTTTAATAAAAAAGTGATCAAAGATACATAACCCCGTTTAAGGTACAATAAAAACATCAAACTCATCTAAAAAGCCAAACCCACAATAGTCCCTATGCAAAAATTAAAAAAGCTATGGGTAGAAAAAAAAAATTAAAAAGAACATTTTTAAATTTCCCCTCTATTGTTTAAAAGTAAAAAAACATAAAAAAAAATATATAAATTTTTAAAATTGTATTAACCGACCCCCCTAGTAAAGTTATCCCTCATTTACCGTATGGCGAAACATAAAAATTAAGCCCAAAAACAATGGCGGGCTCCGTCCCCCCCCCCCATTTTCATGGCCCAATGCTAAAAAAAAAAAAGGAAAAACCTTCGCCCCAAAATGAAAATACACCTTAGATGAGATCCCGAGGGGGCTGGAAGGTTTTACCTGTTTAGACTTTGGGGGCTTTGCAGTGCGACATGGGGCCCCCCCAATATCTGTCTCCAAAAGCCAAATAACACCCCTCCCCTTTTCCCCCCTGCCATGGCCCAAACAGCGTTTCACCCACATGTAGGGTATTGCAAACTTTGGAAGAAAATTTCGTAACACAATTTAGTTTTTTTTCCAGAATTCCCTTTTAAAAAATTAAACTTTTTTAGCAAAATTGAGATTATTTGGGAAAAAAAATATTTTTTTTATTTTCATAGCCAAACCTTTTAAAAAATTTGTGAAAAACCTGTGGGGTCATTACCACTGCAAACCTTCCTGGATATATTCCTTTTGGGGTGTAGTTTACAATTGGGGTCTTTTTAGGGGTATTTTTTAAGTTTTGGAACCTTAGGGGTCCGCAAACCGGGAAAAGGCGCCTAATAAAAATTTTAATGAAAAAGAGACCCCCGAGTCCAGTAGGTCTCCTTATTCTGAGGCTTGTGGTGACACTAGGGCCATATATGGGATACTCTGAAAACGGCAGATCTGGGCAATCAATATTAATTTGCATTTCCCTGATCACATTTACCGTATTCTTGTGAAAATGGATTTAAAAATTGAAAATGGCAAAAAAAAGTTGACATTTTGAAAATTTACCTCCATTTGCATAATTTTGTGAAATATTAAGGGCAACAAACTTATTAAATGCTTTTTTAAAAAATTTAAGGGGTGTAAGTTTCTTAGATGGGGTCATTTATTGGGGATCTAACATACAGGCCTAAAAGCCAAGTCGGAACTGGCTGGTCCCTAAAAAATCTATTATGCAAATTTTTTGAAAATGTGAAAAATTACTACTAATTTCTAAGCCCTTAAATGTACAAAAAAAAAAGGCCAACCTACAGTAACATTGGTAGTTGCTAGTTATAAATTTTTTGGGTGGAATAACTATCTGTTTACACGCAGAAATTTTTGAACTTTGAAAATTTTCTAATTTTTGCAAATTTTCATGATATTTTTAATTTTTCACAAAAAACAAGGACTTTTGGACCAAAATGTATTACTAATTAAACACAATGGTGTGACGAGGAAAAACAATCTCTGAACACTTGGATAGGAAAAGTGTCAAAAGTTATTCTCACATAAAGTGCACATGTAGATTTTAAACCAGGGCTTGCCCAAAAAGGGCCCAAAATTTGCCGGCAGTAAGGGTTAAACAATCACACAATGTGAAACACACTGACACAGTCTATGAAGCTATTCCCCCACTTTGTAGATAGCATGGTAATTGGGGTAAGCTGGGACGTTGTTCCCGGATTGTTGATGCAGGCTATAGGAAGTACAGAGACAGACAGGATCCTGTTCGTGACCGCCACAAAAGGATAACCTCTGCAACAACCAGGATACCGAAGGTGTTGGGTTCAGGTATATAAATATGTCACGGGTAGGAAAACACAGTATGGCCGGTGGGGATAAACCCTGGTCCGATGTCCAAAAAGAAATTTTGGGATGTCCCAACTACCCGACCCCACATGCACTGACAACATGACAGAAACCCAAGCTTGGGGATATTGTTGCTCCTTTACTTTGCAGGACAAGGTAATACAATGTACGTTATGATGATGATGATAATAGTGAACTTCACAAACAATACATGGCTGCTATTAGGGATAACCCAATAATCAGGTATGGAGAGTTTGAAAAAGTCTCTCTTTTAAACTTGTAGGTCTTGGGTAGTTCATATATATGATGCAAATAATGGCCTTCATCCAGGGGGCTGTGCCCAACGAACTGGGTACACAAAAATACAGAGGAGGGACTGTGACGGGAACCTCAAGTTTCAAAAGTCCAGCTATGGGCTCTTTTTTTAATTTCCATGTCCTCAGACTTACTGAAAAACTGTTATTGTCCCATTTATGGATGAAGGTCTGTAGTATTTGGTAGAAGCAGCTGGGGATTCGAGGAAAATTCTCTTGCGAAGTACTTGTTTGTGGAAAGATGTATTTCCATTTAGTCAGCATAAGAGGTTTAAGTTTCCTTGGTTAATGCTGGAGGAAATAGTATTTTTTACAGTACTGCACGAGTTGCATTCGCTGGGGCTTGAACGCATTTGCTCTCCATACCACTGGGTTGTAACCAACTCCTTTTTCCAGGCCCATTATTCCTTCTGTGGTCACCTGATTATTAGTGGACTTTCCCGTACATTTAAGACACTTCATAATGACTCTCAAACGGGATCTTGGAAATGTGTTTTCTAAACATCCCCCAGATGGCCCATGGTTTGAAACCTTATTAATGCACTCTCGTTTTTGGCGGGGGGTCCCCGCTATTTGGGGTCCCCTCCCGCCCTCCCGGGGGAAGGGTGGCCCTTTCCCTCCCGCCGCCTGCAGGCGGCGGGGTCCTTTAAATTACCGCGGCGCAGAGTAGCGCGGGTTTGCGCTCTCTTGCGCCGCCGGCCCCCCACAGGCGGGTAAAGCGGCCGACCGGGCCGCCCCCGCCCGCAGTCTCATGGCGGGAGGAGGCGGGAAAGGGATCGTCCCCCTCCCTCCCCTGTATGTACGGCGCCGGTGTGTGCGCCGACATATAGGTCACCCGGCGCAGGGGGAAGTGACGCGCCGCTGCAGGGAGTGAGCCCCGGCCTCTCTCACTTCCCCCTGCGCCGCTGAGAGATGGGCAGGAGCTGGCCGCGGGTGCAGGAGCCTGGTAAGGTAAGTGGATTTTATTATTTTATTTTTATTAGCTTTAGGGGGCTCTACCTGGCTAACAGAGAGGGCAACTTTCCTGGCAACAATGGGGGCATCACCTGGCAACAATGGGGGGATCACCTGGCAACATGGGGGCACTACCTGGCAACAAAGGGGCACTACCTGGCTAACAGATGGGGGACTACTGGCTAAAAGATGGGGGTAACAGATGGGGGCACTACCTGGGTAACAGATGGGGGCACTACTGGCTAACAGAGGGGCATTACCTGGCAAACAGAGGGGACATCTACCTGGCAACAGAGGGGGCATCTACCTGGCAAACAGATGGGGGCAAATACCTGGCTAACAGATGGGGGCAACTACCTGGCTAACAGATGGGGCACTACCTGGCAACAGAGGGGACATCTACCTGGCAACAATGGGGGGACATCTACCTGGCAAACAATGGGGGCACTACCTGGCAACCAATGGGGCACTACCTGGCTAACAGATGGGGCACTACCCAAATGGCAACAATGGGGGCACTAAACCCGGCAACAAAGGGGGCACCTACCTGGCTAACAATGGGGCACCTACCTGGCTAACAATGGGGCACCTACCTGGCTAACAAAGGGGGGCACCTACCTGGCTAACAAAGGGGGGCACTACCTGGCTACAAATTTGGCTCTACCTGGGGTACAGAGGGGGCATCTACTTGGCTACAAGGGGGCATCTACCTGCCTGTAAGGGGCAAATACCTGCTTTTTGGGGGGCTACTACCTGGCTATAAGGGCATCTACCTGGCTTTCTTTCCAAAGCCGTTTTTGCAGGGTTTGGTGGAGGGGTATGGCTTTTTTGGGAAGGGGCGCGGCATAACCGACAAGTTGGCGTGTCATGCAAATTTTTGCCGCGGCGCGCTACGCGAGCTGCCCACTAAGTTCTCCTGCTTTTTCATTTTCAAAAGTTGGCAACTATGCATATATATGTATGCTGGCTTTTATGAAATGGAGAAAAAGATGGGGAGATATCTCGTATGTAAATGTCCATTATTACTACGGCCTGCGAGGACTATTAAAGGAAAAGGGACGAGCAGTATCGGGACATTACAAAGAACCTTGGTAAAGTTAAGCAGGCAAGCATCCAGGTGGGAAGGTAGGCCCCAGGTAGGTAGGTAGACCCCCAGTTAAATAGGTTGGTAGGCCCCATGTATGTAATCAAGCTTTAGCTAGGTAGGTTGAGAGGCCCCAGCTAGGTATGTTGGTAGGCTTAAGGAAAGGAGCAAGGCAGGCCTCAGTTACATAAGTGTTACCAAATAAGCTAGATAGATAGGGACCAGGTAGGAGGTACGTAAGCCACAGGTAGGTAGATAGGCAGGTTCCAGGTATTCAGGCCTCAGTTAGTTAGGTAGATATGCTCCAATTAGGTAGGTGGTAGGTAGGCAGAAGTTAAGTAGGTAAGCGGTATGTAGGCACCAGTTAGGTAGCTACATAGTCCCAAGGTAGATCCCAAAGAGGCTCCCGGTTAGCTAAGTATTTAGACCGCATGTAGGTAATGTGGGGAAAAAAAGTATTTGATACACTGGTGATTTTGTAATTTTTCCCACCTGCAAAGAGTGGAAAGATTTGTCATTTTTATCATAGGTACACTTAAAAAACACAGCAGTGTGGTCCAATGATGTGAAAATGCCATTGGATTTTGGATGCCATTTTCACATTGCTGTGTATACATAGACTAAATCTGATTTTTGAAAGGCAGGGTGCAGAAAATACTGCAATCCTAGTAGTGGTTGTCATGATCGTGCCCGACAGAACCCCAGCTTTGAGCTCTGGTCGCTGGTCACGGGCGTTGCAACTAGTGATGAGCGATTGTGTCAACAATCGTTATCGGGTTTTTTAATGTATGCATAAATTAAGCCATTGGATGTAACTCAACCCTACAAAAGGGTAAATAAAGCACCTCTTTGCATTTATATGTGATCTTGTAGTCGTTTTATGGATTTTGGTGCTAATAAAGTTATCTTGCGTTTCTTGCCAAAAATATGGTTTTTTTTACGGATTTTGGCCCTAAAGTCCATTTTTTTATGGATTTTGGTGCTAAGATCTGCATTTTTACGAATTTTGGCGCTAATAGTTATCTCACGTTTGTCGCCAAAAATACTTTTTTTTATGGATTTTGATGCTAAGATCTGCATTTTTACGAATTTTGGCACTAATAAAGTTATCTCGAATTTGTCGCCAAAAATACGTTTTTTTAACAGATTTTGGCGCTAAGAGCTGCATTTTTACGAATCTTGGAGCTAATAAAGTTATTTCGCATTTGTCGCCAAAAATAAGTTTTTTATGGATTTTGGCCCTAAAGTCCATTTTTTAGCAGATTTTGGTGCTAAGATCTGCATTTTTACGGATTTTGGCGCTAATAAAGTTATCTCGCTTCTGACGCCAACAATACGTTGTTTACGGATTTTGGCTTAAAAATCAGTTTTCTTTCGGATTTTGGCACTAAAATACTTTTCTTTACAGATTTTAGTGCTAATAAAGTTATCTGCTTTTGATCCCGAAATCGTTTTTTTTTTACAGATTTTGCGCTAGAATCCATTTTTTTAACAGATTTGGTGCTAAAATCTTTTCTTAGATATTTTGGCCTAATAAGGTTAAAAAAGGTTTTAGCGCCAAAAATCCTAAAAATCTTATTTTAGCGTCCCGAAATTAGATAAATTAATTAGTGCCAAAAAAATTTTAAAAAAAGTATTTTAGTGGCAAAAAAACCGTAAAAATCAATTTTGCGCTGAAAAGCCTAAAATACGTTTTTGGTAAGCGAGATTTTATTAGCGCCAAAGTAATACATATTTTAGTTAAAACATGATTCTTGGATCCATAAAAAATTTATTTTTGGCTCAAAGAGATATTATTAGGCACAAAAGTTTAAGAAAAGGGATTTTAGTGCCTAAAATCCATAAAAAAATGATTCTGCGCCAAAATCCATAAAAATTTAATTTTTAGCGTCAGAAGCAGAATAACTTTATTAGTGCCAAAATATGTTAAGAAAAGTATTTTAGTGGCAAAATCCGTAAAAAATCTGATTCTGCTGCCAAAATCCGTAAAAAACTTATTTTTAGCGTCAGAAGCGAGATAACTTTATTAGCGCCAAAATCTGTAAAGAAAAGTATTTTAGTGCTAAAATCCATAAAAAAACTGATTCTTGCGCCAAAATCCATAAAAAAAACTTAATTTTTGGCGTCAGAAGCGAGATAACTTTATTAGCGCCAAAATCTGTAAAGAAAAGTATTTTAGTGCTAAAATCCATAAAAAAACTGATTCTTGCGCCAAAATCCATAAAAAATTATTGGCGTCAGAAGCGAGATAACTTTATTAGCGCCAAAATATGTTAAGAAAAGCATTTTAGCATCAAAATCTGCAAAAAAACGGATTCTGCTGCCAAAATCTGTAAAAAAACCTTATTTTTAGGGAAAAATATATGAATTGTGCAAAAAAACGTTTGCGACCAAGGCATGATAATTTTATTACAAAAGATACAAACAAGGACACATCAGACACTTTGATGCAGATTTGATAATGTATAACCTTTGTTACACCCACTTTAGGTGGAACTTGGGTCTCCTGGGAGGGTTTTCATTGAAAAATCCCGACACAAAAACGCAACGAAAACGTGCCAAAAAACGCACCAAATGACGTCCGGCGCTTTACATAGACTCCTCTAGTAAATTTTCTGCCCTGCTCTGCCGTTTTTTTGAACATGTTGCAAAAGACGACCAGTAAAAAAAATTTGCAGAAAAAAGAAGCTCAGTGTAGACAGCAGGACATTTTTACATTAGAAGTCTATGGGAGATGCTTACAGTCGTTTTTGCAGCGTTTTTAGAAAATGAAAAACGCTTAAAAAACAGACGTTTTTCTGTGTAGTGTAGACATAGCCTTAGGCAAGACAATTAGGCTATAAAAGTCACAGAAAAAAATGCATATGCTTAAATAATTCATTATGTTCAATAGCTATCCGAAAACATGAGGATGTCATAGCCACAGCAGGTACAGCGGTAGCAGCTGCAAAGGGGCCCCTTTCACACAAAACAAGACACCGGTATTGGAAATGGCACATGGGAACTGGCAGGAGACCCCCTATCACTTTTTTCACCAGGGACAAACATCTCGTCACATATGTGGTGACAGCAACCATGTGCCAACGGGGAACGTGCAGGTTCAGCTGGCAGGGCCCTAGGGGGTCCAGATGGTCAACGAGCCCTGTCTCAAATTCCTGCATTCTACTGTCAATTTGTGTGGAAGGAATTTGCTCACTTTTGATTTGGAACGTGGATCAAGGAGGGTGGACATCCAGTAACCGCTGCTCATTTTGATGGCCTTGAAACGTGGGAAATACGCTTTTTTCAATACGACCTTTACTATTGGTTTCTTTTACAGCGGCATGACCCCAAAACCTGCACAGATGCCCTTATGGACCCTCAGAATAAAAAGTGCCGGAAGAAACAAGTATTTGAACCACTATTTTAGTGAAATGGACATTGACTATCCCTGTTTTTTAATGCAGCATGATCCCAAAATCCACACAGATGCCCTTATGGACCCTCAGATTAAAAAGTGCCGGAAGAAAGTAATCTTTGAACCACCATTTTAGTTGAACTGGACATTGACTATATCTGTCCTGTACCACAGAATGACCCCTAAACCTGCATGACCCACAGATGACAAAGTGCCGTAAGAAAGTAGTATTTGAAGCAGTATTTTAGTGACATGGACATTGACTATCCATATCCTGTGGATATCCAGCATGACCCAAAAACCCGCACAGGTGCCCTTATGGACCATCAGTAGAAAATTTTGCAATGAGAAATAAACTATATTAAAAAAAAACTAGTTTTCCAATACTGCTGCGGCTAGAGCTAATTGCCATTTTACTGGTGACATTGTTCCACCATGACATTAGAATGTGAAGCAAACAAAACAGATGTCCCCAGTAGGTCAACGAGGCCTGCCTGAAAATTCTGCATTCTACTGTCAAGTGGGTTGAAGTAAATTACTGATCAAGGTGGGTGAGGCTGTAAACGTGGATCACGGAGGTTCAGACGGCAGAGACGGACTTACAGTGGGTGTGGTGAGAGCCTGGGCTGGCGTCCGTCATCTATTAACACGCAGATTCAGCTAGTAGGGCCGGACTTACAGTGGGTGCGGTGAGAGCCCAGGCATGACCCCTAAACCTGCATGACCCACAGATCAAAAAGTGCCAGAAGAAAGTAGTATTTGAACCAGTATTTTAGTGAAGTGGACATTGACTAAACATGTCCTGTATCGCAGCATGATCCAAAAACCTGCATGACCCACAAATCAAAAAGTGCCCGAAAAAATTAGTCTTTGAACCACCATTTTAGTTGAACTGGACATTGACTATCCATGTCCTGTACTGCAGCATGACCCAAAAACCTGCATGACCCACAGATTAAAAAGTGCCGGAAGAAAGTAGTCTTTGAACCACTTTGAACCATATGGCGGTTTTAAAATGCTGACAACAGGCACCAGTTACAATAAAATATCTGTAACCACATTTTCAGACAAGTGCGCTATTTGTGCCAAACTGAGATGCACGGAGTGCAATAGAACTATTTAAAAGTTATATGGACTAGATATCGCAGTTTTGGCACCACTGACAACAGGCGCCAGTTACTATTAAATATCAGTAACCAACTTTGCGTACAAGTGCGCTATTTGCGCCAAACTGAGATGCAGGGACTGCAATAGAACTATTTAAAAGTTATATGGATTAGATATGGCGGTTTTGGCACCACTGACAACAGGCGCCAGGTACTATAAAATATATGTAACCAAATTTGCGTAAAAGTGCGCTATTTGCGCCAAACTGAGAAGCACGGACTGCAATAGAACTACTTAAAAGTTATATGGATTAGGTATGGCGGCACCAGTTACTATAAAATATCTGTAACCCAATTTGTGTACAAGGGGGCTATTTGCGACAAACTGGGATGCACAGACACCAATACAACTGCAAAAATAAAAGGGACAATTTCACCTCAGTTGGGTGGTCTGCTGGCCAAAAAAGTGGTAAAAAAAACATTGCTATTTGTATGCGAGTTCAGGACAGGACAGGCTGGGCTGCACATCATCCCCCCTCCTTTCCGACCCCCCCCCCCTCCCTCCCTGTGGCTGCACACAGCAATAGATGTCTTTACAAGTCTCTCTCTTCTAAAAAAGAACTGAAATTCTCGAATGTAGCTATGTCCTAAGCTTCATAGCTACAAGGATGGTTTTCTGCATAAAAGAGACTGTTTCTCTGAGCTGTGACAACAGCTATTGGGACAGGCAGCGAGACGTGTTGCTCTGTAGTGAGATAGTGTAGGAATGAGACTGATCAGGAAATGCAGTCGTATACATAAAACGAGGTCATGTGATTTTTGCAGCCAATGAGATCCGCCCACAGTTGACATCGTTTACCCCGCTCAAATCCTTCTATGCTCTGAGCTGATTGGCTGGCCGCCAAAAGTACAGGAGACACCGAAAAAGGCGCGATAGTAAACGAGCGAATGATTATCTTTAAGATTTTCACGGAAACTATTGCGTCATCGGAAAATTTCGATAAACGTAAAAATCGTGCCGATTTAAACTTTTGACGATAGTATCGCTCATCCCTAGTTGCGATGAAAACCATGGTTTCTAACGTAATGCTTTGTATTTGGATTCACCAGTGTGAACTCAGTCCTTCCTTCTGTGCATGTTTAACTCCTTACCGCCGGAGCCAGTTTTGGCCTCTCTGACAGAGCCCCATTTTTGAAATCTGGCATGTGTCACTTTATGTGAGAATAACTTTTTGACACCTTAACCTATCCATGTGATTCTGAGATTGTTTTCTCGTGACACATTGTGCTTTAAGATAGTAAGAAATTTTGGTCCAAAAAATGCTTGTTTATTTGTGAAAAATATCAAAGTATCGTGAAACATTTTAAAAATTTACCACCTTCAAACTTCAAAAATTTCTGCATGTAAGACAGATAGATATTCCACTCAAAATAGTTTATAACTAGCATCTACCATATGTCTGCTGTAGTTTGGCATCATTTTTTTACATGTCTTTTTTTTTTTTATGACATTAGGGGGCTTAGATATTTAGTAGTAATTTTCAAATTTTCAAGAAAATTTGCAATATACATTTTTTAGGGACCTGTCTAGTTCTAACGTGACTTTGATTGACCTGTATGTTAGATACCCCCATAAATGACCTCATCTAAGAAGCTACACCCATCAAAGTATTCAAAACAGCATCTAGGAAGTTTATTAACCCATTAGGTGTTTCACAGCAATTAAAGAAAAGTGGAAGTAAAATTTCAAAATTTCACTTTTTTTGCAGATTTTCAATATTTATACATTATTCACAAGAATACAGTAAATGTGATCAGGGAAATGCAATTTAATATTGATTCCCCATATTCTGCCGTTTTCAGAGATATCCCATATGTGGCCCTAGTGCATTATTTGGCTCAACCACAAGCCCAAGAATAGGAGGAGCACCTACCGGACTCTGGGGTCTCATTTTCATTACGATTTTATTTTGGGGCTATTTCAGGTTTGCGGACATCCTAAGGTTCAAAAACTCAATAAATACCCCTAAAAAGACCCCATATTGGAAACTACACCCCTTACGGAATATATCCAGAGGTGCAGTGAGTATATAGACCCCACAGGTGTTTCACAAAATTTTTTAGCGTTAGGCTGTGAAAATGAAATAATTTTTTTTTCCAATAATCTGCAATTTTAGCTAAAAATGTTTCATTTTTACAAGGCATCCTGGTAAAAAAGGACCCAAAGCTTTGTTACGCAATTTCTTCCAAGTTCGGCAATACCTACATGTGGGTGTAAACTGCTGTTTGGGCGCATGGCAGGGCGTATAAGGGAGGGAGTGTTTTTTGGATTTTGAGCGCAGTTTTTGGGTGGGGCCATGTCGCATTTACAAAGCCCCCAAAGTACCAGAACAGTAAAACCCCTTCCAGAAGTCGCCCCATTTTTGGATTCAGCAGGCCTCATAGATCTCATCTAGGGGTGTATTGTGAATTTAGGGTGCACAGGTGTTCCAAATTTTATTTTTTTTGCATTGGGCTATGAAAATGTGGGGAAAACGCAATTCCGCCATTGTTTTTTTTGGGCTTCAATTTTACAGCGTTCGCCGTGCAGTAAAAATGACAGGATATCTTTACTATGGGGGTCGGTACAATTGCAATGATATAGATTTTATATAGTTTTTTTTATGTTTTATTACTTTTACACATAGAAATAGGTCCTATAAAAAATTGCGTTTTATGTTGTCCTTTTTCTGATAGCCATAAACATTTCAGTTTTCTGTATACGGAGCTAATTATGGGCTTTTTTTTTTGTGGAATGAGTGACGTTTTTATTAGTACCCTTATGGGGGCATAACCCCGCTTTGATCACTTTTTATTAAGGTTTTTGTGGGGCATTTTGAACAAAATACAACATCCCTGGTAGTGTTTTTTTTATTTTTATTTTACAGCGGTCCCCGGGTGCAGTATAGCTGACAATGCTAGTATTACTCAGCAGGTCGATACGATTACAGCGATACCCAATTGTAATTTTTTTATGTTTTAACTGTTTTTTACACAATAAAAACACTTTATTCAAAAAGGAAAACACGTTTTTTGCATCGCCATAGTCTGAGAGCCATAACTTTTTATTTTCCTGTGAAACGGAGCTGTGTAGGGGCTTGTTTTTTGCGGGATGAGTTGACGTTTTTATTGGTATCATTTTTGGGGGACCAACTTTTTGATCAGTTTTAAATCCGTTTTTTGGAAGGCGGGGTGAAGAAAATACTGCAATATTATAGTGTTTTTTATTTTATTTTCACAGCGCTCACCGTGCAGTATCCTTGACCATTAGCTTTACTCCAGGGACGATACGATTACGGGGATACCCTATTTATATAGTTTTTTTTAATTTGGAAGCACTTTTAAAAAAAAAAAAGTGTTTTTAATTGGTTTTAAAAAATATTTATGCATCGCTGTCCTCTGAGAGCCTAACTTTTTATTTTTTCCCTATACAGAGACGTGTAAGGACTTCTTTTTTGCGGGGTGAAACTGACTTTTAATTTTGGGATAACTTTTGGGGTTTATATGATTTTTGATCGCTTTTTATTTCCCTTTAATGTGCTGCAGGATGTACAAAAATCGCAATTCTGTACTGTTTTTTGTTTTTTTTTTTTTACGCGTTCACCGTACGGATTAATTAACATGACAGATTTATAGGTGGGTCGTTACGCACCGCGGCGATACCAAATATAGGTACTTTATTTATTTTTGAAACTTTTTTGGGGCGATTGGGTTTGTAAAGGGAAAAGGGCAGTGTATGTGTCTTAATTTTATTTTTTGTGTTTGTGTTTTACTTTTTTAATTTTTTTTACTTTTTTACATTTTTTTTAAATTTTCCCCATGAGGATTTGTAACAGCAAATCCTCACTGGGGAACAGCAATCATTAGATTGCTGTTTGAAAAAGGGGATCTGTGCACAGCGTTTCTGCGTGCACAGGTCCCATGGCGACTAGTGACACCATGCCCACAATGCATTGTGGGCATGGTGACGTCACCAGACTACCCGATGCTTTCAGAAAGCATCCGGGAGTCCGGTAGGAGACGGGCGAGCGGGTTCTCTGCCGCTGCCTCGCCGATCGTAGGGAGAGGAGCTCACTCCTCCTGCCTGCGGCATCATTATCGCGGCCATGACAGCTGCGGTAATGATGCGTTTTACACCGCGGCCGAGCTCACTCCGGCCGGGGTGATGGGCAAAGAAACCACGGTGATTTACGCTGTTCCGTGCCGCGATCGCGCCCGGCTCGCCCGCAAGCCCGCGCGGATCGCCAGGGGCGTATGCATACGTCCATTTGCGGGAAGTCACTTCCCGCTAGGGTGTATGCATACGCCCAATGTCGGGAAGGGGTTAATTGATTCCTGGCCAACACCCGTGGCCAGGAATCCTCCGGCACTCTTTTAGTTAACCTTTTTTCCTTTTAATTGACAGTCTTGTTTTCCAATCGGTCTTCTGTTTTATTCCACCTATCACCTCTGTTCTGTGTCCTCTGGTTACCTATAAAGGATTCCTTTACCAGTCACCATTGCCTGCTATATTGGGCTCTTCCTGTACCTATAGCTAGCTCTATCTCCTGTTGGATTTTCTGGTTACCTGACCTTGCTTGATATCTCATTATTCTTCTGCCTCCTGATTTTGTACTACTTCTCCCAATAGTTACCGGCCTGGCTTGTCTTACCCTCCATATTTGTTTTCTGTGTTCGTTTGTAAGCGTCTCGTGTTGCACTTATTTAGTGTAGCTCTCAGTCTTCTGGTTGGGGGCCGACCTATTAAAGAGTCGCACACCCCCCAAAAGGCAGGGACAGTGGTTGGGACTAGCGTCAGGGCCTCACTCTGTCTGTGTTCATTTGTGTTCCCCTGACTGGTTCCTTACAGTGGTTTTTATTTTTAACAGTGCTTAACATGCAGTGTATATGACAAGTTAGTTTTACTCTGTGGGTTGATACGATTATGGCGATACTCAATTTTATATCTTTTTTTTTATATTGAAGTGCTTTAAAAAATGTAAAATGTCCGAAATTTGGCGTAGCCGCAGCAGATTTTAGACGCATTTAATCAGTGTAAAGTACGTCTGAAAGTACGATCCTTTCAAAAATCTGCCGTCTGCTACATCTTGCATAATAAACTTAATGCGTCTAAAAGGCACATTGTGCAATCACACTGTGTTATGGTGGCGCACCGCGTATCATTGCTACTATATTTAATGTTACTGGGTCGTGCCCAGCGTATAATGCGATAAGTTTTGGTATATTACAGTTCATTCATATAGGGAATATGGCATCCAGAGTATTATTCATACATGCCAACTCTCCTGTTTTTGGCGGGGGGGTCCCGCTATTTGGGGTCCCCCCCCCGCCCTCCCGGGGGAGCTGGCATTTCTCCCGCCGCCAGCAGGCGGCGGGGGGTCCTTTAAATGGCCGCGGCGCCTGGGTAGCGCGGGTGCGCTACTCCGGCGCCGCCGGTCCGTTCCCACGGGCGGGTGAAGCGGGCGCAGGTTCCGCTCACCCGCCCGCGATCTCACTGTGCGGGGAGGAGGCAGTGCATACAGGTCAGCGGCGCAGGGGAAGTGACGCGCGGCTGCACTGACTTCCCCTGCGTCGCTGAGGAGATCGGGCAGGAGCCTGGCCGGAGCTGCAGGAGCCTGGTGAGGTAAGTGGAATTTATTATTTTATTTTTATTAACTACATGGGGGGCTCTGCCTGGCTACAATGGGGGGGGGGGTCTACCTGGCTGGCTACAATGGGGGCAACTACCTGGCTGGCTACAGTGGGGGAAATACCTGGCTGGCTACAATGGGGGCAACTACCTGGCTGGCTACAATGGGGGCAACTACCTGGCGGTTACCAAGGGGGCAATACCTGGCTGGCTACAATGGGGGCAACTACCTGGCTGGCTACAAGGCGGGCAATACCTGGCTGGCTAACAATGGGGGCAACTACCTGCTGGCTACAATGGGGGCAAAACCTGGCTGGCTACAATGGGGCAACTACCTGGCTGGCTACTAAAGGAGACAACTACCTGGCCGGCTCCTAACCGGGGCACCTACCTGGCTGGCTACTAAAGGGGGCACTACCTACCTGGCTGGCTACTAAAGGGGGCAACTACCTGGCTGGCTACTAAAGGGGGCACTACCTACCTGGCTGGCTACTAAAGGGGGCACTACCTACCTGACTACTAAAGGGGGCATACCTACCTGACTACTAAAGGGGGCAACTACCTGACTACTAAAGGGCGCAACTACCTGACTACTAAAGGGGGCAACTACCTGACTATTAAAGGGGGCACTACCTGGCTCCAAAGGGGCCAACTCCCTAGCTACAGCGGGGGCATCTACCTTGCTACAAGGGGGCATCTACCTGCTTGTAAGGGGCACTACCTGGTTATGGTGGGCTACTACCTGGCTATAAGGGCATCTACCTGGCTTTCTTCCAAAGCCATTATGTAGTTAGGCGGAGTGGGTGTGACTTTTTGAAGGGGCGTGGCACACAAAAAGATGGGCGTGTCTATGCAAATTTTTGCCGCGGCGCGCTACGCACGCCGCCCTCTTTAATCTCCTACTTTTCCATTTTCAAAAGTTGGCAACTATGGTCTTATTTGGCACAAAAAACACCAAAAAAAGGCACTTGCGTAATGGGACATGTCGCCCTTACTGTGTAGAACAATACTTATGCATCGCTATCTTCTGATATCCATAACTTTTTATTTTTTGATGTAAAGGGATGTGTAAGGGCTTTTTTTATGTGCTGTGGAATGAATGTAAATCGTAATTCCGTGACTGTTTTTTTATTTATTTTATTTACGGCGTTCACTGTGGATGTTAACTAATGTAAAAGATTTATAGGATAGGTCGTTGCACATGTGGTGATAACAATATGCGATTGCCTTTTGTAAAGGGGGAAGAAGGCAGTGTATCTGTTTTTACTTTATTTTTTGTTTTACTTTTTTTTTTTCACTTTTTTTGTACTGCATTTATTTATTTATTTATTTACTTTTCTCCACTTCTGAAAGCTTCCTTTTATAGCCAGTTTTTTTTCTCTCTCCTTTATCTCAAACTGGGCTTGATATAAAGGCTGAATTTGAAAGGCTCCTACAATTGTGGCAAGTCAGTGAATTCACAAAACAGACAGACATGCTGCTAGCTGCATTTTTAAAACCCTGTTGAGTACTATGCCTGGCCTTTGTGGAATATGAGGTCAGCTGATAAAACCCACTGTCTCTGAATGTGAGCACTTTATGCAGCACAAACAACTCACTTCTGGCAGTCTGAAAGGAAACAAGCACCTCGGCACTTCCAACAGCTCACTCACCCTCAAAACCTGGGATTGGACCAGGAGCAAGGGCTGTTGAATCGCTTGACCTTTAACATCGTCGGTAGAGATGGGCGAAATTCTCAAACATTGGATTCACCGACTTCGCTGAATATGCTGACAAAATTCTTTTCGTCCCGAATCGCGTTAAAAAACAGCTATTTCCTGGCTGCAGAGAGCCTGTAGGATGCTGTAGAACATTGTGCCATGCTTAAATATTCAGAGGGAGCTTTGTTTTGTCTTCATACAATGCTGTGTTATAGTATGACACGCACATGATTGCCGCTGCTATTACAATCGCTTCACTCTTCAATTCCCTGGGCACTTACGGGGGCAAAACTGATAAAAAAACTGAAGCGGGAATGCAGCCTGATAAAGGCATGGCAGCGCCAGCTGAAAAAAAAACAAGCTAAGGGCTAAGATCCTACGATAGCGTCAAAGAACACCGTAGTAGGTTACTGGAGCCGGCACAGGTCTCGGCACATTAAGGGGACGTCACAGCATGGGTCACTCCATGAGACCAGAGCTTTAAACCGTCACAGAATATGACAGAACCTGTTCTGTTAAACGCTGATACATGTAGAGGCCCCCTGAATGAGAGGAGAGGGTGTTGGCAGTAATTTTGCGTTGATGTCTCTGATCATTTTGCCCTTCCTTTCATCCGTCAGTGTCCGCTTTCAATCAGTCAATAATCCATCAGAATAGCTAAAGCCAAAAACAAACGGGAGTTGATACAAAACAGAGATGACCAGTAAATGGGATATTTGCATGTCTTCTGTGGTCTGTATCCACTCCTACTTTTGGTTAGACAATCCTGATCCTTCCCATTCCTTCTGACAGGTGAAAAGAAGGGGAAAACTAAACATAGTGGCAACGTTATAGAGTGGTGAGGGTGGAAACAGCATTAGGAAACCACAGGGTGTTCCAGTGAGACAGCGGTCACTTGGCAGCAGCATGAGTAGGCCACAGAGTGGCACAATGACAAATTCTGAAGGTGGCAGCAACATCAGGAGCCCACAAAGTGGCACAATGACACAGTGTGGACGTGACGGGATCAACAGCAGCAGCAGCATGAGGTCAGAGAGTGGCACAATGACAAATTCTGTAGGTGGCAAAAAACAGGAGTAGGCCACAGAGTGGCACAATGACAGAGTGTGGAGGTGACGGCAGCAGCAGCAGCATGAGGTCATAGAGTTGCACAATGACACAGTGTGGAGTTGACGGCAGCAACAGCAGCAGCATGAGGTCAGAAATTGGCACAATGACACAATGTGGAGGTGACGGCGGCAGCAACAGCAGCAGCATGAGGTCACAGATTGGCACAATGACACAGTGTGGAGGTGACTGCAGCAACAGCAACAGCAGCAGCAGCATGAGGTCAGAGAGTGGCACAAAGACAGATTGTGGAGGCGAGTGGCAATACCAGTCCCTGGTAAAGATGTTGGTAGGCAGATGGAGCAACTGGCAGCAGATGTGTCGCATCAGGCGGGTGGTGGCATCAGAATAGTGGCTGAGGCAGGAAGTTTGAATCAAGACTCATTTCTCAAAGTTTTGGTGAGGCGTCATGGCTGATGTAAGCTGATGCCTAAAGCATTGGTGTGTGGAAATCCTGGCCGAATCACGCCTGATTCATCTTGACAAAGGTCAGTCGCTCCACATTTCCAGTGGACAAGCGGGTTCTCCTTGGGGTAATGATGGCCCCCACCGCACTGAAAACCCGCTCTGATGCCACACTACTGGTCGGGCAGGACAGCTACTCCACTGCAAACTCGGCAAGTTGCAGCCACACGTCCAGTTTGGCTACCCAGTAGTCCAGCGGATCTTCTAACTGGGGTGGCAGAGTACTATTCAAGTAGGCCACCACCTGTTGGTTCAGGGTCTGCTCCAGGTCCTGCTGCTGGTGAGTGCCCTCCTCACTAGGCGGGTGAAGGAAGCTGCTCATCAGCGACTCCAGGCTTAGGTTGCTGCTGATGGAGCTGGTACTGCTCCTGCCCCCCCACCTTACCACAGCAGCCGTGGCAGTGGTACGTGAGCGCTGAGGAACCCCCTGGTCAGACCTGTCAGAGGAGGGACCATGCTGCACATAGGCAATAGGCAGCGGCCAACTGACTACGGAGGATTTCTCTATAGTACGTGAGTTTGTCCTCCCTCGAGGGTCCAAGAGGGTGGAGAGCCAGCAGTCATCCCTCTGCCGGATGGTGACTATTCGACTGTCACTAACCAAGCAAATCAGCATGCTGCGGGCCATGTGCGCAAGTGACTCTGAGGGACTCCCTGCCTCCATCTCCACTGTATACTGCCACAGTGCTTGGGGGTCATCTGCCTCATCTTCTTCATCTCCATCTACCTCCTCCAGCTGTTCCTGCTCCTTCTTTCCTGTCACCTGGTTAGAAAAACCACTCATTTCACCAGACAATACTTGTGCTCCAATGTCCTCCTCCTCCTCCTCCAGTTCAGTCTCCACCAGACTCATGTGGCCGTGAGATGTAGCCACCATGTCTCCAGTCCCCTGCCCAGACAAATTTTTCAGCATCTGTTCCAGGACATGAAGCAGTGGAATGATGTTACTCATCCCGTAGTCCTGGCGACTGACAAATAACGTCGTCTCCTCAAACGGCCTCAGAAAATGGCAGGTGTCACGCATGAGCTTCCACTGGCTGACATCAAAGTTACACAGGGGAGTACTCCTGTCCTCCTGGATCATCAAAAAATCGTTAATGGCCTTTCTCTGTTCATACAGTCGGTCCAACATGTGCAGGCTGGAATTCCAACGGGTGGAAACATCGCATATCAGAGTGTGTTGGGGGAGGCCGTTCTGCCGCTGCAACTCGAGGAGGGTGTTCCTTTGTAGGAATGGATGAAGTGCATACACACTTTCCTGGCCATTTTCAGAATGTACTGAAGATCGGTGGAAGACTTCAGGAACCTTTTCACAACCAGATTGAACACGTGCGCCATGCATAGCGCATGGAACATCCCTCTTCAGTGCAGCGCGGACACCATGTTTGTCCCATTGTCCTTCACCATGGTTCCGATTTGCAGTTGGCGCGGAGAAAGCCACACATCGATTTCTTGCTGCATGATGCGGAGCAGTTCCTCCCCTGTGTGACTTCGTTCAACGAGGCAAACCAGGTGTAGAACTGCGTGACACCGCTGTGCCCTACACATGTGGTATGAAGCAGCACTTGCGGAGGCTAAGGTGGTGGTGGAGGAGGTGGACATTGGCGCAGGAGCAGCAGTTTGACAACGTAGAGGAGAAAGCGGCATCTCCTGTCCAAGTTGTTGGTGTCACTGGGCAGGAAGCACATTCACCCAGTGCGCCATAAAGGACATGTACTGTCCCTGATCGTAGTTACAGCTCCACACGTCCGCACTGCCGTGCACCTTGGAAGAAACTGATAGGCTCAAGGACTGGCCCACCTTCTGTTCTCCATATTTGTGAAGGGCTGGTACTGCCTTTTTGGAAAATAAATCATGGCTTGGGACTCTCCACCTCGGCTCGGCACAAGCCATTAGTTCTCTGAACGGTGCAGAGTCCACCACTTGGAAAGGGAGGGACTGCAGTACCAACAACTTGGACAGGAGCACAGTCAGCTTCTGCACCTTAGGATGGTTGGACGCATACTGTTGTCTCTTTGCAATCGCCTCATTGAACGACTGCTGGCACCATGAGTAGCGAGGAGCAGGAGCATCTGGACCGGGAAATGATGGCAAAGACAAACAGCTCCCTTCTGCAAAGGTTGTGGAGCTTTGACTGGCTGCAATGGCATGCGTGCCACTAGGCGCTGCTGCTGCTGTTGCTGCAGCGGCAGGATGGACCATCATATCTGAGCCACGTTTCTCCCAGGCCACCGGATGGTGACGCTGCATATGTTGACGCAGGGCATTGGTGCCAATGTTAGCTCCCTGGCCACGCTTCACTTTCTGCCCACAGATTCTACATATACCCATATTCGGCTCCTCCGGTGTCTTAGCAAAATACTGCAACACCGTTGAGTAGGTGATTTTACCGCCAACGCTCCGCACTGAGTGACTACTACCGCAGCTTCCTCAATGAGTCCCTGTGCCGCTACTTTCTTGGACCTGCAAAGAGGGTGGTCTACCCCGTGGCCTTTTGGCTCCCGACCTCGCACTGCTGCTACCATGCTGCCTGACGTGCAAGCTGACGCCCTCTTCTCCTGACGATGATGAAGCCCTTGCTTCACCTGGCTCCCAAGTGTGGTCGGCTACATCATCATCGATTATTGTTGGATCTTCCCTGCTGTCCTCCTCAACGGTCTTGGTATGCAGTGGCTGACCCCTCACAACATGACCTCCCATGCCACTCTCCACATCCATACTTTGCCGCCTACTGCAAGAAGCAGGGGATTGTTCAAATTGTTCATCCTCGCTGTATAGTGGCGCTGAGCCCAGACCACATAGTAGATCTCTGGCTGAGGGAACCGGATGGGACAGAGGCGGGTTGAGAACAGGTGAGGGCCGCTGACCCGCTCCCGGGCCATGCCAACTAAATGGTTGTGTCTGACGTTCCCACCAACTCTTGGCTGGGGTTGTCAGATGTCATCTGGGAGGAAGTGGATGACCTAGTCAACCATTCAAGAACCCTTGGGTTGCTGGTCAACACACGGCCGCTAGATGACACCGGCAGTTCTGGCCTCACAGAGTCACCCCTGCTGTGACGTACCCTTACTGTGCTGCGACATGTGCCTGCTCCAGGAATGTTTGTGCCACTGCCACTCGCATGTGAAGAGCCTCCTGTCTGACATACTGTTTGTTCAAAAATTTACAGACTCTGTTTAATGAAGATATCTCTATATGATAAATACACATCCTGTATTTGACTCCAAATGAACCCACTAACAGGCTTGGGTAACCCTTGAATATAAATTGCGCTCCAGAAATCACCAGGAAAAATTTACTCATCTGTGGCATTTTAAAACACTGTTTATTTTAATGAATATAAAAGCACAAACACGCTTAATTACCCCTTGAATATAAATTGCGCCCCAGAAATCACAAGGAAAATTTACTCGTCTGTGGCGTTTAAAAACACTGTGTATTTTACTGAATATAAAAGCACAAACATGATTAATTTACCCTTGAATATAAATTGCGCTCCAGAGATCACCAGGAAAAATTACTCGTATGTGGCGTTTAAAAACACCGTGTATTTTACTGAATATAAAAGCACAAACATGCTTAATTAACCCTTGAATATAAATTGCGCTCCAGAAATCACCAGGAAAAATTTACTCGTCTGTGGCGTTTAAAAACACTGTGTATTTTACTGAATATAAAAGCACAAACACGTTTAATTACCCCTTGTGTTGCGAACGGCGCCGCAGCCCGCAACTCGTCCCCCTGCGCGCCGGTACTCACCCAGCCGCGCTCCAGTGTCTCAGCAGCCTCCTGCGGCCCGGCATGAGCGTCCCCGTGCTTTAGGGCGCGCGCGCACCGGCTCTGTGAAATTTAAAGGGCCAGCGCGCTGGTAATTGGCTAATTACCGGGTGCTGCCTATATATTACCTGGGCGCTTCCGCCCACCCCCTGCCGGATCTTTAGTGCCTTTGCCTATAGAGAAAGCGTTCCCTGAAGTCTTGTCCTGATCTTCCGTGAACCGTACCGTTTGCCTGCGTCTCCTGACCACGAACCTCTGCCGCCTGCCCAGACCTTCCTGCCTGTCCACGACCACGAACCATTGCCGCCTGTCCTGACCTTCTGCCTGTCCCCGACTACGAGCCTGCCTTACGATTTTGTACCTGGCTATACCTCGGCTGCCATCGCAAGCAAGTCGCGTCAGGGGTAGCGACCTGGTAGACTCCCGCCGCAGCAAGTCCATCCCGCTTTGTAGCGGGCTCTGGTGAAAACCGGGACCTACTTAGACTCCGCTCCGTGGCGTGGCTTACACCATCGCTTGCGGTGGTCCAGTGGATCCACTTCTACGTCCGGGACCATTACAGTAAGATCTGGCCATGGATCCCGCCAAGGTACCGTTGCCCAGTGTGGCGGACCTCTCTCGCGTGGTTGCCCAACAGTCTCAGCAACTGACCCAGCAGGCGCAACAGCTGGATCAATTGACCACCATGATGCAGCAGCTCGTCATCGCCCATCAGCAGCCTCCACCTCCTCCCATGGCCACTTCCGCTCCAGTGATGCCACTGACTCCGTTGGGACCCAAGCTTCGTTTGTCGCTGCCCGCCAAATTTGACGCCGACCCCAAGCTCTGCAGGGGATTCCTCACCCAGTGCACCATGCACATCGAGTTAATGGGGGATCAATACCTGTCTGAACGTTCCAAGGTGGCGTTTGTGGTCAGCCTGTTGTCCGGGAAGGCCCTGGCTTGGGCTATACCTCTCTGGGACAGAAGCGATGTGGTGACTGCGGACCTGCATGCCTTCCTCTCAGAATTCCACAGTGTCTTCGAGGAGCCGGCGCGGGCATCTTCTGCGGAGATGGCACTTTTGAACCTGTGACAGGGGGAATCCTCGGTCGGAGATTATGCGGTACAGTTTCGCACCCTGGCATCAGAGCTGTCCTGGAATGACGCTGCCATGTGCGCCACCTTTAAGAAAGGCTTTTCCAGCAGGGTTAAGGACACCCTTACAGTAAGAGATTTGACATCCTCCTTAAGCAAATTAATCCACCTGGCCACCCGCATACACGTGCGCTTCGCAGAGAGGCATGAAGAGCTTCGCCAAGATCGTGACCTGGTGCGACCCCGCCATTTGCCACGCCTGGCTCTGGTGTTCCAGAGGCCTCCACTGCCGCTTCCTTTACCGTCTGGGGAAGAGCCCATGCAGGTGGATCAGGCTCACATTTCTGAACAGGAGTTATCTCGTCGGCGTGCAGAAAAGCTGTGCCTGTACTGCGCCAGTCCGGATAATTTTCGGAGGAGCTGTCCACTTCACCCCCAACGTCCGGGAAATTCCCGCACCTAGGCCATGTTGGGGAGGCATCCCTAGGTGAGAACTCATCCTCTCCGCGCCTGACTATGCCGGTGGAGATCAGGAATGACTCGGGACTCGTATTCCAGGTGTCAGGGTTAGGCATTGCTCAGTTTGCTGGGAGCAACGTTCTGCAGCAGCTGATCAGTGACCCCACCCTGATAGTCATTCTACTGGAAGCTGTGTGAGTGACAGACACGCAGCCACTCCGGACAGGGGGCATGTCGCACCAGCCAATGTGATTCCCAGATATCGCCCCTGCAGCTGATTGGAGCGGCCTCCGGGTCCTCCCATTGGCTGGTGCAACACGCCAGGGTGGGGTCGCTGATCAGCTGCTGCAGAACGTTGCTCCCTGCAAACTGAGCGACGCCTAACCCTGACAGTATCCCCCCTTTTAGGAGGGGCCACTGGACCCTTCACTGGTCTGGGTTTGTCTGGGTGAGATTCATGGAACTCCTTTATCAGGTGATCAGCATGGATGGATGTCGCCGGCACCCATGATCTCTCCTCAGGACCCTTCCAGTGGACCAGGTACTTCAGTGACCTTTGGACTTTACGGGAGTCCAAGATCCGGGCGACTTCATATTCTAACTCCCCCTCTATACAAACTGGAGGAGGAGGTCTAGAGGGCGGAGTCACAGGCTGAATATACCTCTTAAGAAGTGCACGATGGAACACGTTATGTATACGGAGAGAAGAGGGTAATTTGAGACGATATGCCACTGGGTTAATCACCTCCTGAACCACATATGGACCTACAAATCGTGGAGCGAGTTTACCAAAGGGAACTTTCAATCGCAGATTTCGGGTGGATAACCATACTTTATCCCCAACCGCAAACCCTCTAGAACAAAGACGCCATCTATCAGAATTTTTCTTCTGGATGTTCTGGGTATGAACCAAGTTCTTCTGAACTTGGCCCCAGATTGTGTACAGATCCTTAATGATAACATCCACCCCGTTGTGATCAGACGTAGCACTGGAAAATGACGTATGCCTCGGGTGAAAGCCATATTTGCAATAAAATGGTGATGTACCAGACGAGCTACTATCTTGATTGTTCATGGCAAATTCTGACAAAGGTAAGTACTTTACCCAGTCTACCTGCCGATTAGATATATAACAACGGAGTTTTTGCGTTATGATTTGATTTACCCTCTCTGTCTGCCCATTAGTCTCTGGGTGGAAGGCAGAGGCGAAGGACAGGGTGATACCCAGAGCCTTGCAAAGGGCTCTCCAAAACCGAGACATGAACTGAACCCCTCTGTCAGAAACAATATTCTCCGGTAAATCATGCAGTTTGACAATATGTTTGATAATGTCACGGACGCCCCTGCGACTACTGTCCCGGGTCGCAGGCGCGCCCGTGCCCCTGCTTCCAGCGGAGCCCCGTCCCGCACGTTGGGTTCGGGGTCTGCTCGTGTCCCGGCCCCTGCCAGCGTTCACTTACCCGGTGTAACGGTTCGGTGGATTCGCTGGACCACCGCAAGCGATAGTACTGAAGCCACGCCAGGGAACGGAATCTAAGTAGCCCCCGGTTTTCACCAGAGCCCGCTGCAAAGCGGGATGGACTTGCTGCGGCATGAGGCTACCAGGTCGTTACCCCTGACGTGACTTGCCTGCGGTGGCGGCCGGGGTACTGCGTGGTAGAAAATCGTAATCCGGAGGCGTAGTCGGGGACAGACAGAAGGTCAGGGCAGGCGGCAGAGGTTCGTGGTCAGAGACGGGCAGACGGTCAGGGCTGGCGTCAAACAGGCAAGGTCAGGAAAACGTAGCGGAACGGACTGGTAAAAACCGGATAAGCAACACGGACTCAAGACACTCCAAACTGACTCTAGACAAAACCAACAATCTGGCAACAGGTGCCGGGGGAGGGTACCTAAATAGGACCAGGGCCCGGCAATAAGCCACTGACCGGGACTCTGGCCCTTTAAATCTAGACCAGCCGTCGCGCGCACGCGCTAGGGGGCGCGCACGCGCTAGGGGGCGCGCATGCGCTAGGGGGCGCGCATGCGCACGGCAGCCGGGACGGACAGGAGCGGGGTTTACCGGAGCGGAGCCAGGTAAGGGGAGCCGGCGTGGGGACGAGGGTGGCCGCGGGTTTACCGCGATGCCCGCCGCCGAGGCCCTGGCAGGCAGGGAAACGGCCGCAGGGGCAGCGGTGCCCACGGCCGCCATGATAGTACCCCCCCCTTAGGTTCTCCCCTCTTTTTTTGAACCTAGCCAGGAGGGTCTGGTGACAGATTGCCTTCCGACTCCCACGAACGCTCCTCTGGCCCAACCCCTTCCAGTCCGATGAGAAAGAACCGCTTCCCCCTCACTGTCTTCTGCCGCCCGCACCTCCTTTACCTCAAAGATGTTATCCGATTCGGCCACAGAGAAGGCGAGACAGATCCACGGAGAAGCGATTCAGCACCACAGGCTTTAGGACGAGACATTTGGAAGGCGTTCGGGACATGGCGAGTGGGAGGCAAGCGGAGCTTGTTAAGGAAAAACCGGTTTTAAACTGACGCAGTGCCACAAAAGGGCCCAAAATTTAGGCCCAGCTTGTAGCTGGGGAAACCCTTTAAAACGAATGAAATCTGGACATAGCCAAACCCTATCCCCAGGTTTAAAATAAGGGGGGGGCTCCGGGTACCTATCGGCCAAAATTTTTAGTACGATGGAAGCCTGAAGGGGGCCTGACGAGTGACCGCCAATGACTTGATGTCTCACTTGGGCATCCACGGCAGGAACGTGACCAAACGGCTAGGGGGAAGGGGGGGCGGGATGTAACCCAAACACAAAAAAAGGGGGGCGGCTTTAGGGGGGATTCTGATCTAGGGAATTGTTGAGAATTCCGCCCAGGGAGAAGGTCAGCCTTTAACCGCCGAGCGGGACAAAAAATTCGCAAATTAAGTCCCTAAATTTGTTGACCCCTCCACCTGCCCTTTTGGTTGAGGGGGTAGGAATAAAAGTCCAGCGGCCCCGAAACTGGTACACAAGCCCGCCAGAATTTAGACACAAATGGACTCCCCTATCAAGGGATGTCGGGGGGAGCCCAGTAACCGAAAGATAGGGGAAGAAAACGGGGCTGCTGGGGTGCCGAGGTTAAACCCCGGGGCGGGGGCAAAAATGACCATTTTGAAAATCATCCACCCCCACCCAAAGCCGTGTTTCCCGGATAGGCCGGGAAAGGTCGTGCAAAATCCATGAAATAGGGGCCCAAGGTTTTTCTTGGCACGGGAAACTGAACAGACCGCGGTCTAGACGGGGCACTTTTTTCCCGAGCACAGGAAAGTAAGAAAAAATCCCTAAGCCGGGCGCGAGAGGCCACCAATAGTACTCGGATGAGTTGTACGATTTGCGGACCCCAGGTGACCAGCTGTACAGAAAATTCCCCCTTAAAAATTCGAGGCCCCAAAGCAGGACGGAAAGGTTTTTTCCCCGGAGGGAAAAGTTGAAGGTCTACCGGGGCTGCCGATAGAAGCCGTTCCGGGGGAAAAGTTTGCAGGGGGGGTCCAAGCCCCCGTCAGAGGGTCAGAGAGAGCGTCCGCCCCAAAATTTTTTTTCGCTGGCGGGAAATGTAGGAGGAAAAATTTAAGGAGCAAGAAAAACGACCATTGGCTTGACGTGGATTCAGCCGCGAGCAGACGTAAATAGAGCAGGTCTTTTGACAGTGTAGATCTCTAGGGATACGAGCCCCCTCCAGCAAGTGACGCCATTCTTCCAGGGGGCCAAATTTATGGGAAAAGCTCCCGATCACCGATGTGTAATGGTTCGGCAGGGGTGAAGTCTTGGAGAAAATCCCCAGTCCCAATTTCCCCGAGAGGGCTTTGAAGAAGGAGGCGCCCCGGGACCCAAAAGGAGGCGTCGACCTCTAGGAGAAACGGGCCGTGAGGGTCCGGGCGAGAGAGGCAGAGCGAGGCAAAAGAGCTTTCAGACGTTTGAAGCCTCTTGGGCCTCGGGGGCCAACATTTGGGGTGCCCCCTTCTTGGGGAGGGCCACCCTAGACCCCCCCCGAGGAGAATGGGGAAACGCCTGAGAAATTGGCAAAGCCCAGAAAACCTGGATGGCCCAAAGGCCCACCGACGGGGCCCCTGTGGACCCCCAGAGAGCTTGGCGGGGCCATCTGTGACCCTGATCGACACGATTACCCTAAAAAGGGCAGGGGGGGGTGCGCTCGGACAGGCACTTCTCCAACTTAGCATAGAGTGGGTGATCTCGGAGACGTCTGAGCACCTGGCAGACATGGTGATGGTGAGTTTCTAGGTCTGGAGAATAGATGAGGAAGATCCGGTTATACCAATCTTCTATGGGGCTCCCAAAATTCATAAAGATGTGTTTCCACCAGGCCTTCGCCCTATCATATCGGGCAATGGATCCCTCAATGAGGGCCTCAGTAGTTGGGTTGATGAACTATTGCAAACGTTGGTGCAAAGTCTTCCTGGGTATGTGAAGGACTCAAAATCCGTGCTCCAAATGTTATCTGGCAATGAATGGAAGGCCAACTACACATGGGTCACCTGTGATGTGATAGGGCTATATTCGTGTATCCCACACGAAGTAGCCCTGGTAGCATTGAGCTTTTTCTTACATCAACATGAAAAGTATGAAAAAAACTTACAGGAATTTATTATTCTAGCGGTAGAGTTCTTACTCACCAGTAACTACTTCAAATTTGAGAATGATTTTTACATCCAGCTAGTGGGGGCGCCCATGGGGGCAACTTTTTCGCCATCCCTGGCCAATTTAACTATGGCATGGTGGGAGCACCATGCCATCTATAACATCAGCAACCCCTTTGTTGATTGTATTGTTTGGTATGGGCGCTACATCGATGACCTCTTGATAATATGGGGTCACGATGTAGCGCTCATACAGTCTTTCCTTCAGTACGTTAATCAGAATCCGTTTAATTTACGGTTTACATGCCATTGGGACAAAACCAACATTCCGTTCCTGGATATACAATTCAGGGGGCAAGTTGAAACGGGTAAAATTACTACCACACTATACAGTAAACCCAATTCGAGCAATTCAATTCTTAGGGCGAACAGTTGCCACTCAGTCAATACTATCAAAGCAATCCCTTATGGGGAGTTCATTAGGGCAAGAAGAACATGCACACTTGACGAGGATTATAAAAAAGTAGAAAAAACAATTACAACAAGATTAGAACAAAGAGGTTATAGAACAAGAGATATTGATAAGGCTAAACGTAAGGTTAGTGGTATGAGACAAAAATTATTGTTGACCACAGTAAATAAAAAAGAGGAACAGGAATATCAGAAAACTAAAATTACTTTTTCTACTAAGTACAGTAAAAACTTTAATCAAATTAAAACCATTTTCAAAAGAAATTTGAACATCTTACGTCAAGATGAAAAATTGGACAGTATCATGGCTAAGGGGGTGCAGGTGGTACCAAAAAGAGGGGTAAACCCTGGGGAACATCATTCCCCGAGCACATACATACCCGACCAAATTTGATCTAACAAGATCTGGTTTATCTCAAAAAGGATCTTTAAATGTGGAGGTGGTCGCTGTATGCATGCGTGTAACAATTTAAGACCGCCACCTTCACGGATTCAGACATTCGACACTGTATCACAAATTGTAATAGTCCGTCATTCCCATATACATCTAGAGTGCACTAGCTGTGAGAAGAAATATATAGGCAGTCAACGATTCGAAAAGCAAACAACCCGCATTATGGAACACATAGCAAAGTATCAAAAGGGACAAGGACAATTAGCGGGGGCAGCAAAACATTTTTTAGAGAACATAATGGCGAGTATTAAGTAATCTAAGATATTATGTCATAGACACAATGCCACGTCTCAATCGAGGCGCAATTGGACAAAATTAGATGAGCAAAGAGAGGCACAGATTTTCAAGTTTGTCAATGAGTTTTCATAGTTTGTAAGGCTAAAAAAGACAAAGTCGTCCATCTAGTTCAGCCTGTTCTGGCCCAAGGTGTTGATCCAGAGAAGCAAAAACCCCCCAATGAGGTTAGAAGCCAATTGTCCTCATTTCAGGGAAAATTCCTTCCTAGACTCCAATCGGCATCAGAAAAATCCCCTGGATCAAGACCTCTCTCCTGAATCCAAGACACTATAACTTGTTTATTGTTATTACGCTCCAGATATGCATTCCAAACCCTTTTGCACTCTGGTTATTGAATTCACCATGACCATCCCCTTCTGGCAGGAGAATTTTTCCATAGTCCTCACTGCTCTTGACAGTAAAGAATCCCCTTTCTAAGTTGTTATGAGAAACTTTCGTTTCCCGAAGCCGTAAAGGTGCCCCTTGTACTAGATACAGCCCGTGTATAAATAAACTTTGGGAGAGACTCTCTAGATTGACCTTTGATGTGAGTAAAACATATGTTATTATAGCCCCCCGAAGCAGTCTTTTTTCTCTAAACTACATACCCCTAATCTTGCCAATCTTTCTGTGTACTGGTAGTCCCACCGCAATCCTTTATTATTTAGTGCCCCCCCTTTTGTACCTATCAAGCTCTATCAATGTCTTTCCTGTGCACTGGTGCCCAAAAACGGTACACAATATTTCCATGGTGGTCTAACCCGTGACTTGTATAATAGGGAGAAAATGTTCTCATCATGTGCATCTATGCCCCTTTTAATGGCACCCCATGATCCTATTTAGCTTTGGCTGCTGCTGCCTTACACTGGCTGCTACAATGAAGTTTACTGTCCCACCAGGATTTCCCAAGTCCTTCTCCATTCACTTTTACCCAGTGTTTTTTCCATTTAACAGTAATCATGTAATGGATTTCTCTCCCATGGCATACACCTTCGCATTTATCAGGGTTAAACCTCATCTGCCATTTCCTGCCCGGCCTCCAACTGATCCAGATCCCTGTGTAAGAACATATTATCCTCGATTGTGTTATTACTTTACAGAGCTTCAGTATCGTCGCAAAGATCGATATTCTACTGGTATTCCCTGGGTAAGGATCATTAATGAAAATGTTAATGAGGATAGGCCCAATTCAGACCCATGTGGAACCCCCCCTAGTAAACAGCGATCCATCTGAGTATGTACCGAATCGACTATACCCTTTGTTTTCTATCAGTGCGCCAGTTTTACTTACCACTTGCACACATTTCCCCCAACCAAGCATTCTCATTTTATTTACCAACCTTTTATGTGGCCGCACTCAACCGTAGCAAATGCTTTAGAAAAAATCGTAGATATATGAGATCCAGTGCCGTCACCCCGGTCCAGTCTAGCACTGGACTCCTCAGAGAAGCGGATGAGATTAGTCTGACAGGACCGATTCTTCTAAACCCATGCTGACGGCGTTATACATTTATTTTCATTGAGATACTCCAGGATAGCATCTCTGAGAAAACCTTCAATCATTTTAACCTACAACAGAGTTAAGCTTACTGCCATAGTTTTCCTGGATCACTTTTTGAACTCCCATTTTGAATATTGGCACCACATTTGCTATGCGCAATCCTTTGGGAACATTACCCCGATAGTAACAGTCCATGAATATTAAGAATAGGGGACCTAGCTATCACATTACTTAACTCCCTGAGTACCAACACGTGGGTGTATGCCATCTGGACCTGGGGATTTGTCTATTTTTAATCTTCCGAAAGACGAGCTGCAGCTTGCTTCCTGGGTTAGGACAAGAATACTTTTAAGTTGGAGTTTACCACATCTCACTGTGTCAACAGGATAGGTCATCCTCCTCGTAAATACAGTGAGAAAAAAGTGTTTAATACGTTTGCTTTTTCTCATTCCCCTCTACTGTCCTCTCCCTCATATTTTTCAAAGGGCAACATTTCCGTTTTAATCTTTTACTAGTAATCATAGTTAAAAAAAATATTTGGGTTAGTTTTACTTGTCTATAGCAATATTCTTTCCGTTCTCCAGCTTTGCTTCCTTTATCCTATTGTACACACTAGTATTTTTTTTCCCTATAGCTTCTTAGTGCCTCTTCAGCTGCCCTCCTTTTTAAAAAAAGTAGGGTGAAACGCTTTCATTTTGGTTTTTATTGCCTCTTGGACAGCCCTGTTTGATCCACATTGGGGTTTTCTCTGTTCTAATTTTTTATTACCATAAGGTAATGTACCTCTCACTGTGGTAGCCTAGGATGTTTTTAAAAATATCCCATTTAGTATTAGTTCTGCCATATTTAAACACATTGTCCCAGTCAATACGGTTTAGGGCCTCCCTCCTCAGACTAGGCACCAGAAGACCACAAGGTCTCAATTTTCGCACGGATATGCTATATATTTATTAGAACAAAAAGCATATCTCTAGGATATAGTATTGTCCGGATGACTTGAAATAAGTTTTTTTTTTTGTTTGTTTGTTTGTTTTTTTCATGCATACATTTACTTTAATAGTATCACACATTGTAGAGAAGCTCATCCAGGCCAGATTTTAGGTGTCTCCTCATTTGCATTCATGACATGTGACCAGTTTTTTGAATTGGTGATTGGTTTTAAAGCATATATAAAGCAAGATGGCAGTGACCCTGCCATCACAGTGAGCAAGGGTAAAGTACCCGAAACGCGTCTGTGTTTATCACCTGTTTTATACCTGTGAGGGGGTTGGTTGCTTTCACTGCTGTGTTGCTGTTTTACTGGAAGAAAAAAGCTGCTACAATTTTACCGCATGAAGGATACGGTTTCTTGATGCACAGCGTTCCGTGCGGGACATGTATCCGGACTTACGTTGTGAGTATCTATTCCCCCCTGACGGCGGCGAATTCAGAGCGGACTACAGCAGCTTGTGGTCACCCGGAGGAATAGAAGTGAGAAGTCCACAGAGGTGAGCCAGATCTTTTGTATTTGCTATTGAGAATATCGTCTAAATAAACAATAACGCAGACGTATAGGAGATCCCGGAAGATCTCATTAACGAGACCAGATGGCATGACGAGATATTCGAAGTGGCCATCGGTGTTAAAAAGGGTGGTTTTCCATTCGTCACCTTTCCGAAACCGAACAGGTTTTTAAGCACCGCGGAGGTCCAGTTTAGAAAAAATTTTTGCGCCACGAAGGCGGTCAAATAGCTCCGAGATCAAAGGCAAAGGGTATCTATTCTTCACAGTAATTTTGTTCAGGCCTCGATAATCAATACAGGGCCGGAGAGTCCCATCTTTTTTTTTCAACAAGAAGAACCGGCCCCGCGGGCGAGGACGACTTGGGGATAAGCCTTTCGAAATTCCTTGAGTAGTCAGGGAATCGCCTTTGTTTTGGGACGGAAATAGGGAAAAACTCGGCTCTGGAGGAGAAATCCGGGTTCAGGTCAAGGGGCAATTGAAGGGCCGATTGGAGCAGAGTTTCACCCTGTCTTTCAGAAAAAATCAGAGAAGTCCTGGTAAGAAGCAGGCAGCCCGGGCAGAGATTTCGTGGCTCGTAGGGGCATTTCGACGGCGGGCAGAGCCCCAAAGGGGCACGAGAAGTCCCTCCGGGGCCCCCAAACGAAGAATCTCGCCCCGTGTTCCATTTTAAGGCGGAGCATGTTCTTGTAACCGGGGGAGGCCCAAAAAAATCTCCGAAAGGAACGAGGCATACGATCTTCACGTTTCCCGATGTAGCGCACCAATCGCAAGGGAGGGCGCGTGCAGAACCGAAGGGCCGCCCCTGAGGCATTCGCCACTGACTGAGGAGAAAACAGGGTTTCTGCAGGGGGGTAAACGGAAGCCGGTCTGTGACACCACGCGGGGCTGAAAAAGTTACCGGGGGGGACCCCGAGCCCAGGAAGGGGGGGCCCTTGAAAGGTGTTCCGTGAAGTTCCACACAGAACCGGAATGGCAGAGGGGGAGGGCCGCACTGACACCTAGGGATGCCTCCCCTGCGAGCCCTAGGTTGGGGTTTTCCCGGGCGCACCGGACAGCCCCCAATAAGTGGCCAAAAGCCGCCCTAAAAAGCATAACGCCTCAGACTTCGTGTGGCGCCCCCCCGGGGTCAAATACCCCTTTCAACCTGCATGGGTTCGTCCCATGAACCCTTGGGGAGGAATGGAAGCATTGAAAAACAGGAGCTAAGGGGGTACGATGGGTCAGTGGACTCGGTTGGGGGGCGGGGCTCTTGTGTTTTCAGCAAAGCTTTTATCGTCCCGGGTGGCCAACCAATCAATTCGTCCAGCAGGAAAAGGCAGGTCCCCACCCGGATCATCTTTAATGCGTCCCCAGAAGACCTTTCCAAACGTCGCACCCAAGCCCGTTTTTCCCCCAAGTCCGGGCCAAGGTGCGGAAAATGCACCGAGTACGTCCCAAAGGGGTCGCCCTGACGGAGACGGGGCAGAGCGCCAGCAGAGGGGGTACGCCAGGTCCTCAAAAACAGTGCGGAATCCCCGGAGGAGGCTTTTCAGATTCCCTCGGCGGATTCCCCCAGTCCCACAGCGGGGGCCCCGGCCAAGCCTCGCCCGTTAGAAGGCTAATTATGAAGGCCACTTTAGCCCCGCTCAGAGGGAAACTGGTGTCCCCTCTCAAAGGGATGGAGCACGCTGATGAACCCCCCTGCACCTCTTGGGTCTCCAACATAGCGAGGGGCACGGCAGATGCGACTGGTCCCGTGCAGGAGCAGGAAAGCCGAGGTGCCGGACAACAGGTGCAGGCGAGACGGCAGCACTGCAGGCGAGGTAGAGGGCCGCAAGGTTCTGCATATGGCGGGGGCTGGTCGATACGCTGGCTCTGTGGGCAACAGCCTGGGGAGTCCCGGAGATCAGGCAGAGGTACCCTGGGGGGAATCCAGCCAGATGTCTGTAACGGTTCCGGTGATTCCCGGACCACCGCAAGCGATATTACTGAAGCCACGCCAGGGGAAGGAATCTAAGTACCCCCCTTTTCACCAGAGCCCCCGCAAAGGGGATGGGGCTTTCTGCGGGGTGAGGCTACCGGCCCTTACCCCTGATGCTTTCCTGCGGTGGCGGCCCGGGGTATGCGTGGTACAAAACGAATCCGGGGGCGTAGTGGGGGCAGGGGAGAAGGTCAGGGCAGCGGCAGAGTTCTGGGCGGGGACGGCAGACGGTCAGGGCAGGCGGCAAACGGCAAAGGGCAGGAACGTAGCGGAAAGGACGGGACACGGGAAAAACAACACGGACTCAAGACACTCCAAACTGGGCTCTAACACCCAACAACTGGCAACAGGTGCCGGGGGCGGATACCTTTTAAAAAAGGACCAGTGCCCGGGAATAAGCCAATTACCGGGAAACCCCGGCCCTTTAAATCTAGACCAGCCGTCGCGCGCACGCGCTAGGGGGCGCGCATGCGCACGACGGCCGGGACGGACAGGAGCGGCGTTCACCGGAGCGGGGCCAGGTAAGCGAGCCGGCGTGGGGACGAGGGTGGCCGCGGGTGACCGCGATGCCCGCGCCGAGGCCCTGGCAGGCAGGGAAACGGCCGAAGGGGCAGCGGTGCCCGCGGCCGCCATGACACCCGGCCGCGCTCCTGCTCTGTCTGGTTCCGTCTCCCGGTGCGTAGCTCCACCCCTAGGGGCGCGCGCGCGCCGGCAGTTTGAATTTAAAGGGGCAGTGCGCCGGTAATTGGCTCATTGCCGGGCACTGCTCCGATTTAGTCCGGCCCCTTCCTGCCAGCCCTCGCCGGATCCTTGTTGTATCTCCTGCTGGTGAAAGCTCCCTTATAGTGTTCCTGTCTTGTCATACCGTGTACCGACCTCTTGCTTACGTCTCCCGTCTACGAACCTTGCCGCCTGCCCTGACCTCCTGCTTGTCTACCGTCACCGAACCAGGGCCGCCTGTCCTGACCTCCTGTCTGTCCACGACCACGAGCCTGCCTGCCGATCCTGTACCTCGTTACCCTTGGCCGCCACTGCAGGCAAGCCCCGCCAGTGGTAGTGACCTGGTGGACACCCGCCGCAGCAAGACCATCCCGCTTTGCGGCGGGCTCTGGTGAATACCGGGTCCCACTTAGATTCCACTCCCTGGTGTGGGCTTACACCATTACCTGCGGTGGTCCTGTGGATCCACCTCCAGACTGTAACAGTAGGATCCGGCTATGGATCCCGCCAAGGTGCCGTTACCCAGCCTGGCGGATCTGACGACCGTTGTTGCCCGCCAATCACAGCAACTCGGTCAACAGGCACAGCAACTTACCCAGCTATCTACCATGTTTCATAGTTTCATAGTTTGTAAGGCTAAAAAAAGACAAGTCGTCCATCTAGTTCAGCCTGTTGTGCTAAGGTGTTGATCCAGAGGAAGGCAAAAAACCCCAATGAGGTAGAAGCCAATTGTCCTCATTTTAGGAAAAAATTCCTTCCTGACTTCAATCTGGCAATCAGAAAAATCCCTGGATCAATGACCCCTCTCCTGAATCCTAGTCACTATAACCTGTCACATTATTACGCTCCAGAAATGCATCCAAACCCTTTTTGAACTCGGTTATTGAATTCACCATGACAAGTCCCTCTGGCAGAGAATTCCATAGTCTCACTGCTCTTACAGTAAAGAATCCCTTTCTATGTTTATGTAGAAACTTTCGTTCCTCAAGACGTAAAGGATGCCCCCTTGTTCTAGATACAGCCCTGTGTATAAATAAATCTTGGGAGAGATCTCTATATTGACCTTTGATGTTGCAGCAACTCGTCACCGTCCAGCAGCAGCAGCCTTCGCCAGCTCCAGCGGTTGTTCCTGCCCCTACGGTTCCTGCGGTCCTGAGGGGCCCCAAGCTTCGCCTGTCGCTCCCATCTAAGTTCAACGGAGACCCAAAACTCTGCAGGGGGTTCATCGCCCAATGCTCTATGCACGTGGAGCTAATGTCTGATCAGTTCCTGTCTGAACGTGCGAAGGTGACGTTCGTGGTTAGCCTCATCGCCCGGAAGGCCCTGGCATGGGCTACACCCCTATGGGACAGAAACGACCCAGTGACGGCGGATCTACAGTTGTTCCTCAGTGAGTTCCGCAACGTCTTCGAGGAACCAGCCCGTGCATCCTCCGCTGAGACAGCCCTCCTAAACTTACACCAGGGGGACCTGTTTGTAGGAGACTACGCGGTACAATTCCATACTCTGGCCTCTGAACTGTCATGGAACGAGGCCGCTCTGTGTGCTACTTTCAAGAAAGGGCTCTCAAGCCGAGTTAAGGACGTCTTGGCCGCTAGAGACCTCCCGTCTTCCCCCAGCGACTTGATCCGGTTAGCAACCCGCATTGACGTACGCTTCCTTGAACGGGAGGAGGAACTTCGGCAAGAGCGTCAGTCAGCCCAACCTCGCCGGTTTCCTCGCCTGGCACCGGTGTTCCAGAGGCCTCCTGCGCCACAGTCGCCAACACCCACCGAGGAGCCCATGCAGATTGATCGGGCTCGTCTTTCTGAGCAAGAGTTGGCACAGCGTCGGCAAAGGAACTTGTGCCTCTACTGTGGCAGCCCAGAGCATTTTCGGAGGAACTGCCCCAAGCGTCCCAAGCCTGCGGGAAACTCCCGTACCTAGGATCTGTGGGAGAGGCATTCCTAGATGCAACCTCCTCCTCTCCACATCTGTTGATGCCTGTGCAAGTCGTCTCAGAGACTGGTATCACGTTCTAAGTTCCGGCGTTTCTGGACTCGGGCTCCGCCGGGAACTTCATACACCAGCCCCTAGTGAAGCAATATCGGCTTCCAATGGTATGCCTGGAGAAACCGCTTGTCATCTCTTCCGTCAGCGACACAATCCAGTTTGTGACCAAGCCACTGTCCCTCCATGTGGGGGCGCTGCATAAAGAAGAAGTCTCCTTCTACGTGTTGCCTCGCTCTTCATCGCCGATCCTTCTTGGACTCCCATGGCTGCGGCTCCACTCTCCTATCCTGGACTGGTCTAGAGGAGAGGTGATTCGTTGGGGTCCCAACTGTCAGGGGCGTTGTTCGGTGGCACCTCACCCGGTGCTTCCCTGCTCTAGCGCTACCCTTCAGGAGCCGTTGCCCGGGCTGCCGCCCGAATATCTGGAGTGCGCCGATGTGTTCTCTGAGAGACAAGCTGAGAGTCTTCCTCCGCATCGCCCATACGATTGCCCAATCAACTTGCTGCCGGGTGCCAGTCCTCCTCGGGGCCGAGTCTACCCACTATTGGTTCCTGAGACCCAAGCCACGTCCGAGTACATCCAGGGAAATCTCAGGAAAGGGTTCATCCAAAAGTCCTTGTCTCCCGCTGGTGTGGAGTTCTTTTTCGTGAAGAAGAAGGATGGTACCTTGCGGCCCTGCATAGATTAACGGGGCTTGAACAAGATCACGGTAAAGAACCGTTATCCATTGCCGCTGATCACTGAACTGTTTGATCGCTTGCAGGACGCCAAGATTTTCTCCAAGTTGGACCTGAGAGGGGCCTACAACTTGGTCCGAATCCGCAAGGGCGACGAATGGAAGATGGCCTTCAACACCAGGGATGGGCACTTTGAGTACTTGGTGATGCCCTTCGGACTGTGCAACGCTCCCGCCGTCTTTCAGGAGCTAGTGAATGACGTCTTCAGGGACCTCCTCCTCACCTGCGTGGTGGTCTACCTTGATGACATCCTGGTGTTCTCTCCTGACCTCGAGACCCACCACAGCCATGTTCGTCAAGTACTGAGACGTCTCCGGGAGAACCATCTGTATGCCAAGCTAGGGAAGTCCCTCTTTCATCAGACTAGCCTCCCGTTTCTGGGGTACGTCATCTCTGACCAAGGCCTATGGATGGATCCAGCAAAATTGTCTGCCATGTTGTAGTGGCCACGCCCAGTCGGGCTGCGGGCTATCCAGCGATTCGTGGGCTTCTGCAACTACTATCGCCAGTTCATCCCCCACTTCTCTATGCTGGTGGCTACGATAGTAGCCCTCACCAAGAAACAAGCTAATCCACGCAGCTGGCCGGTCGAGGCTGAGGAGGCGTTCTCAAAGCTCAAGTCCGCCTTCTCTACGGCCTCTATCCTTGCACGTCTGGATTCCACGAAACCCTTCACCTTGGAGGTGGATGCCTCATCTGTAGGAGTCGGAGCAGTTCTTACGCAAAAAGGGCCCACGAGTAAGACTGTAACGTGCAGCTTCTCCAAGATGTTCTCATCAGCCGAGAGGAATAACACGATTGGCGACCGGGAGCTACTAGCCATAAAATTGGCCCTGGAGGAGTGCCGTTATCTGCTGGAGGGCGCCCGTTTTCCCATCCGTATCTACTCGGACCACAAGAACCTCCAATATCTGCAGACGGCTCAGCAACTTAACCCACGCCAGGCTAGGTGGTCGCTCTTCTTCTCCCATTTCGATTTTCAGATCCACTTCAGACCAGCCGAGAAGAATGTGAGAGCTGACGCCCTCTCCCGTGCTTCCGACATGGTGGGTGAAGAGTCTTCTCCAGAACACATAATTCCTCCAGAACGTCTCATCTCGGCAGCCCCGGTGGACCTCCGGAAGGTCCCTCCTGGAAGGACTTATGTGCGTCCTGCTCTTCGCAGACGTATCTTAAAATGGGGACATTGCTCATTGGTGGCTGGCCATCCTGGCGCCCGAAGAACCTTCTGCCTGATATCCCGGTTCTATTGGTGGCCAGAGCTGGAAAAGGATGTTAAGGACTTCGTTTCGTCTTGTGACTCCTGTGCCCGCAACAAGACGCCACGTCACAAGCCGGCAGGCCTACTTCAGCCACTTCCCATTCCCACTCAACCCTGGACCAACATTTCGATGGACTTCATAACTGACCTCCCTCCGTCGTCTGGCAACACCATTATTTGGGTGATTACGGATCGCTTTTCCAAAATGGCGCATTTCGTCCCGTTGCCAGGGCTGCCATCTGCCTCCCGCCTGGCTGAACTATTCTTCCTCCATGTGTTTCGTCTGCATGGACTCCCTCAGCAAATTGTCTTGGACCGGGGAGTCCAATTTGTCTCCAGGTTTTGGCGAGCCCTGTGCAACCAACTTCAGGTGAAGCTCGACTTCTCTTCGGCCTACCATCCGCAGACGAACGGCCAGGTAGAGGGGGTCAACCAAGTCTTGGGATGTTACCTTCGCCATTTCGTCTCGGCACGTCAAGACGATTGGTCCAATTTACTGCCGTGGGCGGAGTTCTCCTACAACTCTCTTGAGTCTGAGTCCGCGGGGTCCTCCCCCTTCTACATCGTGTATGGCCTGCATCCCCGCCCTCCTCTCCCTCTGGCAACCTCCTCCGAGTCTCCGGCGGCGGACGCACTGGCCCAAGATATATGAAGGTCATCTGGTCCCAGACCCGCCAGTCGCTGCTCCGCGCTTCCTGAGCGCATGAAGACTCAAGCGGACAGAAGAAAATTCCCCTCCAGTCTTCTGCCCCGGTGAAAAAGTGTGGCTCTCGTCTCATTATGTCCGCCTAAAGATGCCTTCTCACAAACTGGGTCCCCGTTTCCTGGGTCCCTTTGAGGTCATCAGCCGCATCAACCCGGTCTCATACAAACTCCGGCTCCCTCCTACGATGAGAATCCCCAATTCTTTTCATGTCTCCTTATTGAAACCCCTGGTCCTTAATCATTTTTCCCAGAAGGCTGTTCCTCCTCCGTCTGTGACTGATGCGCCCAATGTCTTCGAGGTCAAGGATAATCTTGGCATGAGGAGAACTAGGGGAAAGCTATACTTCCTGGTGGACTGGAAGGGGTTCGGCCCCGAAGAGAGGTCTTGGGAGCCGGAGGAGAATATCCTAAACCGCAGCCTCATCCGGAAATTTCTTCAGTCCAGTAAGAGAAGGGGGCCCAAGGGGGGGGCTCAAGAGAGGGGGTACTGTCACGGACGCCCCTGCGACCACTGTCCCGGGTCGCTGGCGCGCCCGTGCTCCTGCTTCCAGTGGAGCCCTGTCCCGCACATCGGGTTCGGGGTCCGCTCGTGTCCCGGCCCCTGCCAGCATTCACTTACCCGGCCGCGCTCCTGCTCTGTCTGGTTCTATCTCCCGGCGCGTAGCTCCGCCCCTCGGGGTGCACACGCGCCGGCAGTTTGAATTTAAAGGGGCAGTGCGCCGGTAATTGGCTCATTGCCGGGCACTGCTCCTATTTAGTCCGGCCCCTTCCTACCGGCCCGAGCCAGATCCTTGTTGCATCTCCCGTTGGTGAAAGCTCCCTGATAGTGTTCCTGTCTTGTCATACCGTGTACCGACCTCTTGCTTACGTCTCCTGTCTACGAACCTTGCCGCCTGCCCTGACCTCCTGCTTGTCTACCGTCACCGAACCAGAGCCGCCTGTCCTGACCTCCTGTCCGTCCATGACCACGAGCCTGCCTGCCGATCCTGTACCTCGTTACCCTTGGCCGCCACCGCAGGCAAGCCCCGCCAGTGGTAGTGACCTGGTGGACACCCGCCGCAGCAAGACCATCCCGCTTTGCGGAGGGCTCTGGTGAATACGTAGACGTAGTACAGATTCGTCAGGCAAGCTCGTAGTCGGGGATAGGCAGAAGGTCAGGACAGGCGGCTCTGGATCTTAAACATGGACAGGCAGAAGGTCAGGGCAGGCGGCAAGATTCGTGGTTGATAAACGTAGGCAAGGGGTACGGTACACGGATAGACAAGACTAGGCTAGGAACGCTTTTCTCAGAGGTAAAACACACTAAGGATCCGGCGAGGGCCGGCAGGAAGGGGCCAGAACCTAAATAGGAGCAGTGCCCGGCAATACCCAATTACCGGGGCACTGCCCCTTTAAATTTCAACAGCCGGCCGCGTGCGCCCTAGGGCGGATCCATGCGCCGGAGACTGGGACTGACTGAGCAGTGAGCGCGGCCGGGAAAGTTGCCGCCGGCGGGGATGGAAAGGGGCGGACCCCAAACCCCGACGGGGGGGGACGGGGCTCCGCTGGGGCCGCAGCACGGCCGCCTGCCCCCGAGACAGAGTCGCGGGGCGTCCTGACACGCCTCTTTGTCCAGACACCCCGGGATGTCCGAAACACGGAATCATAAAATTTTTTTTTTAATAATGACCCGGGATGAGGGGGGACAAAGACCTTCGAAACGGACTTTACAGGTCTATATCCTGGGGGGTTAATCTCAGTGGCTAAATCGGGGGAAATAGCTAAACAACGTCTCCTTGGGCAATATAGGTACGGGACCTCGTATTGCCGATGACAGGGAGACATCTGTCAGACTTTTTGGGCCCCCACTTGACTAATTCCCCAAATTTCCCGTAAACCCCCGGGGTTAGTTTCTGAAGCCGGGCCCCCAGCCCAAAACCACATCAGGGGCAGCCCCTCCTGTAAACGAATACACTTCCAGTTGTATGGACCCTCCCAACATCTCGAGCCAGGGTAAATGTTAAATTGCCCCTTGTGTAACGAATGCGGTATGGACCCCTGGACCCCGCAAGCGGGTGTAAGCCGTACCGGGGACGGAATCAAAGCAGAACCCGGGTTTTCCCCAACCCCGCTGAAAAGCGGGATGGCTTGCTGGGGCGGAGAATTTTAAAGGTCGGTCCCCCAAACTGGCGTGACTTGCTTGCGGTGGCACCCAAAGGGCTGTGCGGGGTACAGAATCGTGGGGGCGTGGGCGGATGGGGGACGGGGCAAGAGTCGGGCCAGGCGGCAAGGTTCGTGGTCAAAAAACAGGGCGTGGGTTGGGTTACACGGAGACAGACAACAGGCACTAGAAGCTTTCTCTAAAGGTGTACGGCACTAAAGTCCGGAAAAGGTGACCCGGAAAGGGAAAAGGGGGTTAAATAGGTCACCTGCCAATCTTAGCCAAAATGGGCGTACGGGCCCCTTTTTAAATCCTCGGGGCCCGGCGCGCGCGCCTAAGGGGCGGGCGCGGCGCCGGCCAGCCGGAGGAGAGGAAGATAGGAGCGCCGGAAGGAAAGGAGGAAAGCCGGGACCCGACCCGGGGGCCCGGAGGGGCAGGGGGGTGGA